>PVKZ01002382.1:0-231811 GCA_004027375.1 Macroglossus sobrinus
GGTCGGGGTACACTGGAGAACAGGGAGGGGCCCATAGTTATCACCCTATCAACCCTACTTTATCAAATATACACATATTAAACATAGAATTATGGAGATATTGATACAACTTTAAAGGTAGTGAGGAACTGAGAGATTTTTCTCCCTAAAATTGCTGTTTACATGCTATATCGACTAGACTGCAACTTTGGGAGGAGTGAGGATTAAAAACAAACTCTCCTTCCTTCAAGAATCTATCTTCCCCAAGAGATCAGACTCTTCCAGGTCAGATTCCCTGGGGATCTCAGGGCAGGGTCTAGATAAGGTCTAGTGTCACTGTCAGGCATCGCCACCAGCTGGAGGCCATCGCTGACCATCACCGTTGCACACTGGGACGTCAGAGCGAACAGAAGCGTTCCATGGGGAGTGCATGGCACAGCTGGGCCTCACGTGGCTGCTGAGGCCGTGCCCTTCTGCCACACTTCTGTGTCACACCACTACGGTCCAATCGTCGCACCTCCTCTCACTTGGCCCCGTGCTTCCTACGGCCAGTGAAGGCTCGAGGGGCGTCCCAGAGGGCCCAGAGCACGTACTTGATCCAGGACTCCTCGTCGTCCATGTCCCGGAAGAACTGGTGCAGGCGGTGGGATTCGTTGAGCTTGGCTCGCCGGGAGGCCGCCATGCTCTTGATCTTCTGGAAACGACTGTTGATGGTGTCCCGCTTCTCTTTCACTCGGGAGGTGTCGAAGGCACTGCTGGTCATCAGGCTGTCTGCCTGGCCGTTCAGGTCCTTCAGGCGATCCTGGGGCAGGGCACATGGTGGGAGGGGTCAGGAATCCGGGTCTCTGGGAACACCTGCTTGAAACTAAGGGCGGAGTGCCTTGCTGACAGGTTGGTTTAAGGTTTACTCGCTGCGGGAATGTTGACATTCTCCAAGTGTGGTGTGCAGGCCCCTGCGGTTCTAAGCAGTCAAAACTATTTTTGTAATAACATGAAGATGTTATCTTTTTTAGTGTGGTCATTTGCACTGATGGTGCAAAAGTGATGAGGGGTGCGCTGGTGCCTTAGCCCAAGGCCATGGCAAACGGCACCGTAGCAAAGATTCCTCAGTGCCCTGCACTTGCAAAAAAAAAATGCTGTCTCACTCACAAACATGCTTTAAGCAGCAGCCAAAGCGGTTGATGTTATCAAATATCCATCTCGAGTACATGGCATTAAATGTCTCGCATGGGAAAATGGGAAGCAGCACCGGCATGCACTTCGGCGGGGACTCTCCTGAGGACAGGCACGTGGTGCAAGCTCAACGAGCCGCTCTTTCACGGGCCACTGTGCGTATGTGAAAGAAACACCAACTGTGGTCATTCAAACGTCGGGACATGGTGTCGAGAATGAAAAAGGTGAACCTGTCACTTTAAGAAAAACTGAGTTTGTTGCAAATGATAAAATTCAAAGTTTCATTAAAAAATTGGAATTTTGGAAAATTTCCACCTACTTCTAGGAGCCTGACAACTTTCTAATAAGTAACAATTTTTCTGTTGCGACTGGTTGTGACGTTAAGTAATGTGAGCGTCAACGTTTAGAAGACCTACGTAACTCAGCGGACCAGTATCTCCCAAATGATTCTGCAACATCGTGCACGGATGAAAGATCCATTCGAAGTTCAACATGGACCAGTGGATTTTAACAGAGAATGGGATAAAAGCTGATATGGTCCAGAGTGCACTTTGCAACTAACCTTTAAGAAACTACCACTTTCTGCGTTTGCGGGAGTATCACATATTCACATTAATTATCTGAATGAAAACACTACTCCCTTTTCCAACTACCTCTGTGAGGCTGTGCTTTCATCACAGATGACACCCCACGACAAAATGAACTCAGAGGCAGCTGTGAGAAGCCAGCTGTCTTCCGTTAAGCTGGACGTTAAAGAAATTTGCAAAAATACAACCAATGCCACTATTACTTTTGTTTTTGGAATAATAGTTATTATCCATAAAACAAGTTACTTATGTTAATTTATAATAGTTTTATTTTAAACAAATCAATAAATTTATTTTCTTAATCTTTCATTTTGAAGTAATCATACAGTATCAAAACCAGGAAGCTGACACCGGTACAACCAAGCCACAGACCTCATTCAGATCTCACCATTCTTTACGTGTGTTCGTTTGTGTGTCTCTGTGAGCGTGCCGTGTGGTTCCAAGCAACTTCATTGTGTGGTGGATTTGTGTAATCACAATCAAAATCAAGACACAGACCCCGTTCTGTTAGCACAAAGGAAATGCCTGGTACCTTTACAGCAGGCCCACCCCGTCCCCGGCCCCTGACAACTACTAATTTGTTCCCCACTTCTATCATTTGTCATTTTGAGAATGTTAAATACATGAAATCATACAGTATATAATCCTTCGATATTGTTTATAATTTAACGTTTAAAATTCACTTATTTTTAGTAATAGTGAATACTGGTAGACAAAGCCCAAATACCAAACTCCTAGGGGCCCCTCGATAGCAGTGCAGAGTATAAATGGCCCGAGACCACAATGATTGAGAACCTCGGCATTCAGTGACAGACACCAGTCCTTCCCCAAGGACCCTGGTCCTCAGGAGGCGATGCACAGCCGTGTCCAGACACTGGCCTGGCCACCCCCTCTGCTCACCTCGTGGGCAGATATATCCGCCTCCAGCAGCTGATGTTTTTTCAGCAAGTTGTTCACAGAAGCCAGATCTTTGCCGTAATCCTCAGATGCCAGGAGGGCTTCCACCTGGCAGCGAGACGCAAAAAGGAAAGGCCACATATGGTACACGTTCAGCGTTCCGGACAATCCAGGATGCCCAGCTGTTACTCTGGGTGTTTGTACAGAGAGCGGCAAACTTCTCAATCACAAGCTACTGTTATGCCTGCTCGGCCTGGATCGGCTCCACAGCTTAAAAGCACTTTCTGTCCATTTCTGTCAATCAAACTCTCCCTTTCTGTCAATCAAACGGATTCAAGCGCCTATGTATTTAACTTCCACAGCTGAAGGCAGGGTCAGTGAACCTTTGCAGTGGTATGATGGCAAAACATATAGCAAAACCACTTCAAGGAAACTGCCCTAGGGAGAAGTGTAGCAGCGTGGGCAGAGATTGACGTGCGAGGATGTTCAGTGCAGCACAACGTGTATCACCAAAGACTGGAATCCCTGTATATCTGACAACACGGGACTGGTTAAACGATGGCACAACTCTATGACGGATTTAGGAAGTTATGCAAATGATCAGAAAGAATTTCTAGTGACTTAGGATAACACACTCAATATGTACTAATGATAATTACATCGTGAGCCCAACTATATATAAGAATATAGCTCTACAAACATTCACGGAAATATGCATAGAGTGATAATCGCTAAAACTTTTCTATTTCTTATACTTTCTGTACTCTCCAACTTTTCTGAGGACACATGGCTGACTATGACTTCCTATCTGGCTGACTCGGTCGAGCCGCTCACCACTTGGACCCCATGAGCTCCTGTTTGCACACCCTATAGGGATGAGTCCCACACCACGATGAGCTCTCTCCCCTCTCAACACTCCTGCCTTCCCCTTATGAATCCCACACAGCACACAACTCCCACTGGATTATGAAGACGTCTGCTACAGGGGGCACCGAGAGAGCCCTGACTTGTCCTGATTTTTTCGCTTGCTGACTGAGCTACTATCCCAAACGCCTGGACCTCTTCCGGGGACAGGAAGGGGGAACCTCTCGGCGTTACCTCAGAGAGCCAGAAGTCGAAGTCCTTGATGCCAGTGTTGAAGTTCTGCTGCTTATTGGCTTCCTTCAGTTTCTGGCTCTTTTCAGCAGACTTTTGCACCAGGAACTGCCACTGGTCGGCCAAGGCAGCCAGCCGGGCCTGAGGACGAGAAGAAGCCATCAGAAACGGTACCATCCATGGAGAGCCTGCTGGGCTTAAGCCGAGGTGACACAGTCACGAGGAAAGAACGGACAACACTCCGAGGAGCCATTCCCACCCGCGTCCCCGTCTGTGGTGTAGACCAAAGTTGTCGATTAAGGCTGTGCTTTAAAGCCATCATCGAGGTGGCTGGAGCGCGCTGACAAGTTGAACCGGGCCCTCTGCTCCCTGGGCCGGCGGGGGCCCTACCTTGACGGCATCCTCGCTGCCGGCACAGGCCCCACGCTCAATCAGGGAGTTGCCGGTGTCAATGACGCCGCGGATCCGGTCGGCATTGGCGTGTAGCTCTGCTTCGAAGGCCTGGTGCTTCTGGTGCTTGCTCTGAAAATACCAAAAAAGCCCCTTTCGAAACCAGGTCCTACGCGTTCCACGTTCTCAGGGGGAAGGGAGAAGATGGGAGGAAGGAAGGGCGTGGTAGCAAACGCACAGATCTGGGGGCAGTGCTAACGTTTTTTATAGAAGGCCATCACAGATCTGTGTGACTATTTTAGGGGTCAGTCTGTTGAAAATGCAGTGCAGGGGCTGGGCCAAGAGAAAGGAAACGCTCCAGCTCGGGCACAGGTGAACGAGTCAATTCTTAAATCAGCTGGACTAGCTATTTGGGAGTAAAGTCCCGGAATTACGTTATCTTCCAACATTATGCAGAAAACAGCAATGGCCAATTGCTGTTTTGAATCTACTTGTACATAAATTTCATCCTCAGCTTTCTCCTTAGTGGACAGAAGCTCTAATAGTAACACACACGATCCCTCAACATCTAAGGCAGCAATCACTACAAAACAATGAATCTGACGGTCAGCCTGACCCCCTGCGACACAGGAGAAGTCTACGGGTGCTGCGGACCTTGGCTTGACTGGCTTCTCACGTGATCCCTGCATTATCAATACTCTTGGATGTTGTCAAAATCCCAGCTTGACTCTAAGGGGGAATTTCTAGAGGGCTGGAGGAGCGATGGACTCCGGAATCTGGGCCTGACGGGGAGGGTTTTTAAAATACACAAAGAAACAGGAGATGCGGAACACAAGAGGCAAGTGCGAGGATGTAGCTACGGCACAATTCTGGGTGAGAAATGCAGGCTCTTGAGAGAATGTTATTTGGGGGGGAAAAAAAAGAACTAAAAGAAAAAAAAGCAGTACAGCTGCGAAAGGATTCTGCATCAAATGTTTCATTTCAGGGGCAGCAACTGTCAAAGGATGGAGCCACCTGGCTGGCCGGCTGCAGCACTAACACGAAGTGTCCTTGAGGGGTACCCTGGCACTGCACCCCAGAACAAGAACAAATCCTGACAAAGCCCAATTTCCCCTCTTCCTGTTTCCTGTTCTGATCACCTTTAGGTTCGAATCCCACCTGTTCTAGTTCTTCATTTCTTCCATTCACTTAAGTTATCTTCTGAGCTACATTTTGACAGAAAACTCCCTTTCACTACCCCTTGGGTAACGTCCACGTGTATCTCAGCCCCTCACCCAGCTTCCTCTTATTTTGGGAGATCATGTGCCTCTCCATGATCCCTAGCTGTCTGTCTCCTGTGGCCAGTGTGACGCTCTCACGCCTTGCTAGATTCCCTGCCCTAGGGCCACGAGCCCACGTCTACACAGAAAAAGCTGACTATTTCATTTTTTAAAAGAAGCATCTCTGGAAAGAAAGCAGTCAACTACTGCCCCCAAATCAAACATTATACAGAGCTTGCCTAGGTGACGAACCGGGAGGGGAAGGGGTAATGAAGGGTTGCAGGCTAATCACAACAGAGAAAGCCACATCCCACAGGGACACTTGATCAGGGTGTGATGGATGATTAGAAATGACGAGTATGGATGAAGAAACACCAGCGGACTACGTGTGACCACAACAATGAGAATCTATACAGAACAGCACAAATACTGCAGCTCGTTTGACTTTTAAAAAACAAAGAACTTACCAGCAGCTTGGAAAGCTACAAAAACAGATTGAAACAAGAGTTCAGTACACAGACGTGAATACACAAATCGGCTATTAAACAAACTCGTTTTGCTGCCATACTTCCCCCGGGAAGCTCAGCACTTGGGGACAGCAAATAGAAGGGGACTCTAGAGACTTTTTATGGCAGACATGGTATCAATAGAGACAAGCAGCTTTGAAGTATCTGACAATTGGAAAGGACCTTTCCACCCGCTTGGCTCATGAGGATAATTCCCACTGGCTTGACCATGAGTGCGCAGATGTATCAGTGTACCCCCCTTCTAGAGATGTCTTTATCACCATCTACTCAGAGACACAGGCTACTCTGGAGATAACGGCCACCCCGCTCGGCTCACCTGGATGTTCGTGGGATCCTTATATGACTCATCGCTCGCGGTCTGTAACTTTTCGCTGATCCAAGCCTCGATCTCATCCACGTCCCGGCTGAACTGCTGCAGGGTTTGCGATTCTCCCAGCTTTGACCTCTTCTCAATCATTTGGGCTTTTAGACGTCGCCATCTGAGCAAGGGAAACCGAGACTAGACGTGAACGTCCCTCAGACAGGACCGGATGTAGTTCTCACACAGGTGTGGTGGTGGGAGGTGTCCGCACCGTGGAACACCCACCTGTCCAAAACCTCATTGCGCCGGCTGGCGATGTCGCCTTTGGCATAGTGGCCGGCGGCGATGAGCTGATCGGCAAAGGACTGGAGAGCAGCAATCTTCTCCTCCTGGGGGCAAACAGAGGCGTGAGGTCAAGGTGGGCCAGGTGGCTCTGCCTCACCTGGACTGTAGGTCTTGAGGAGAGAACAGTTATTTTGGGTGACTGAGAACTAGCTGGTGGCAGGATCAGAATACACTGACACTTTAGAAGCAGAAGTGTAAAAAGCCAGAAGAAAGCTTGATTTCAATCATTATTAGAGTAGAGTTTAACTCAAGAAGACTCCAGGTCACACTGGGGGTGGGGGGTGCGGGCGGTGGCGAGAACGCCAGTAAATGTCACATTCAAAATTAGGCTTGATAGGAAAAGGCTGTCAGATTTTCAATCAGCTGGTTTATAAACCAGAGTCACATGTCATTATGATTTGGTTACGTTTGTGTATTACCTTACCTAATTATAACTTTGTTTCTCTTTTGTTCACAATAATTTTTTCCCTGTGACATCCTCCTCATTAAAACCTCAAAAACATCAGGATTCTTATGTAAAGTTTCAAAAATTATTTATGTAACCACCATTTTTCCTAGATCGCACAAGTATTCCTTGGCGATGTAACTGTCACTACGTTGCTGCTTTTGTGCAGTCAAAATCAAGTATTATAACTTAGGAGCGCGACCAAGGCTCTCCAGCTGAATCAACAAACTCAATAACTCATTTTCACTCTAGTCATCAAGAGAGGAAAGGAGAACACGCCAGGTTTGGACTCTCAGGTACAAAGTCCTCACCTGGACGTTAATGGCCTTGTCGAAGTCCTCGTGTTTTTTGATGAGGGCCTCCACACTGTCCAGCGAGTCCCCTTTGTCTTCGGTGTTCAGGAAGGCCTCCCGGGCAGCCATCCAGTTCTCCGCCTGCTCGCAGTCCCGATGGAACAGCTGAAGGAGGGGCGAGACAGGTGAGAAGATAGGGCCTCTGACACAAAACACCTGGTCAGAAGCCCTCTGGCCAGCGGGAAGCGCCTCTCCGGCACAGATACCTGCAGCTCGAGGCACTGATCCAGCATCATCCGGCGCTGCACCCAGGCCTTCTCCAGGTCTGTGCGCTCCTGATCCAGAATGTCTAGTTTCTCCTTGATCTCCGGGCTGGCATAGTGCCCGTGAGCCAACAGCTGCTGCCCAAACTGCTCAAATGCCTGGAAAGTGCCAGCCCTGGCATCAATTTCTGTCCGGTGTTCCTGCCAAGAGGAGGGAAGGGATTAGATAACTGGCGAAGATGCCCACTCTGATGTCAACCGCCAACCCACAAGAAAGTGTGTGTGTGTGTGTGTGTGTGTGTGTATAAGAAGTATCAATCTTCGCAGCCCACCGCAGCAACCAAGTTTCTGACCTACCTGGTGTCGTTCCAGCAAAGCTTCGGCTCCAGTGACATCCCTGGCCAGCTCGTCTGAGGACACCAAGCCGCGTATTCCGTTGATCCAAGACATGAGGTCCCTGGAAACCAGAGCCACAGAGGAACAGCTATTACGCTACCTGGCAAGTGAGCTTTCTGCCCAGGAGGAGAGGGAACTGCATAGTTCTTATCTCGGAAGGTTATTTGTGGTTAATCTAGTCAATCCAATGGACAGGGCTGAATCTCTGGGCGAATTATTCCAAAGCCTCTTGTTCATCTTATCGATATATTAAATAAAAAATTTCCCAGAAGAAAAAACAGGTTTATAACTAAAATCTTCCTGCCCTCTAGAATAACAAGTTCTAACAAATACAACAGCTGTAATTAAACTTTTTACAGCTGCAAATGAAAATACCTTTCACTTAGGATTAAGCCACAAAAGCCCATGTCCTAGGCCTATGTACGCATTTAATTCAGCTTCTTACAGGTGTCCACACGCAAAGCCACAAAAATCAACATGTAAGGCCACATATCGTATGCTGCCTGTTACATAACACACCTAGAACAGGCAAACCCATAAAGGCACAAAGCAGAACTGACAGGGTGTTCTTCTAGGGTGAGGACAAGTTTCAAACTAGAGAGATGATCGTACAACACTGTGAATGCACTAAATGTAACTGAACTACACACTTTAAGATGACTGTCTGTTATGTGACCTTCGCCTCAAAACAAGCAAACACACACAACTGGGACCTTCTACCTGAGGCCTGTGAAGGCCAAGAGCACCACCTGGCTGTTCTCACAACAGCAGAGGACATGCCCACATCATACACATACACTCACAGTGTGCAAGAAAATGGTATTAGCACTAAAGTCTATAAAAAAATGTCTGTCCTCAAGACATTTGTTAAACAAGCTATAAATCACCCAGTCGGTGAACTGCCAGGCAGACTTTAAAAGCCTGGTCCCGAGATCATGGGACATTCTACAAGGCAATGGGCCTGGACTCTTCAAAAATGTCAGCGTGATGACACAGATGGCAGAGGGGTCCCATTCTAGAGTAAGACCAGACTATAAAATGTGATGGTTTAATTGTCAACAGGATCCTGGACCAAAAAGGAAGCCCTGGCTACAAAGCACACACTGGCGACAACTGGATGAAACCGATGATGAACCGGCATGAAGCACTTACGTGCCGCCGTCACACTTCTGGGCTGTGATCATGGAAATGAGTCACGCAGCAGGAGGCCTGTGCCCTGAGCTGTGTGTGGGAGTATCTGGGATAGAGCACGACCTATCTGCGACCTGCTTTCATGTTGTGGAAAATCAAAAGTATAGACCGAGAGAGAAAACAAAGGTGACAGAAAGTTAGGGACTTTGGATGAAGGGCATCGTGGGTGTTCGCTTTTATTCTTTCCATTTCTCTGTAGCCCTAAAGTTTTTCTAAAGAAAAGAAAAATGTTCGTGGAAATGACTAAGGTACATCTATTTTAAGTGAAAACTACGTCTAAGGAAAACACAGACCGTGTGGCAGGCAGAAGGGGAGACGTGTGTGCACGTACGCGTGCCTGTGTGGATGCGAACTCGGGCAAGGGGCAGACGTACTTTTGCCTTTTGGCATTCGGCATAAATCACTCCCCCAGGGAGGACGACCCCTAGACGGTCCTCCGCACGGGCCAGGGCCTCTTACCGGAAGTCGCTGAGGAAGCGCTGCAGGTCGTGCGAGTCGCCCAGCTTGGCTTTGCGCTGGTCTGCCCGCTTGCCCAGGCTGCTCCACGCCTGGTTGAGCTCGGTGCACTTCTCTTGGAGGTCCTCTGCCGACTCGGGGTGGGACTGGATCAGGCGCTCGGCTGTTTCCCCAAGGGAATTGACCTGGGTGGGGGGAGGGGAGTGGTAAGCAAGCAAGAAATAAGGGGGTGTAACACCTGGCTCTGCCTTAGGCACAACCAGAGGAAGCCGACTCTGCATCCTCTCACCTTGTCGCCGAGAGCCGCGAGGTCCCTCTCAAAGCCCTCGTGTTTGCGCTGCAGGGCTTGGACACTGGCCAGGTCGTGCCCGTAATTGTCTGTGTTTAGAGCCTGATTCTTCTCTTCGATCCACTCTTTGGTTTCATCGGCATCTCTACAGGTGACACAGACATTCAAGTCAAAAAACCGCTGAATGCAGCTGCCTTGATTACAGGACAAACAGGAATGTTTTCTTTGGCTGGCATGTGAACATTTTCCGGTGGTTACCACCCATAGCTCTAAATAGCCAAAGATACACATTCGCTCCCTTGGGAGTATTTACTGAGCATCTGGCCTGTGTCAGGCACGGTCCCAGGTGCCAGAGCTCAAATATCAACGAGCTCCAGCTGTCACTCCGAGCGCTTAGCTCGCAAGTGTGAGGACTGAGGGTGCAAACCCAGCAGTCGCAGAGTCTCCCTGTCCCAGCCCGGCGCTGGCCCTCACCTGTGGAACCTCTGCACCTCATGGGCGCTGCCCAGGAGCTGGCTCCGCTCCTCGGCCAGCTGCTGCAGGGACCGCCAACGCTCATTCAGCTCCTGCAGGAGGACAGCAGAGCGTCAGGCCCACGCCAGACGCGGCGAGAAGGGCCAAAGCACTGGTGCCTTAACTTGAGAGGAAAGGCTGGGACGCAGATAATTTCCTCTTTCCAACCTTCCTATCCGAACACATCAGTGAACAACTACAGCAAAATTCCAGAAAAGTCAGAACCTGGCCAAAGCTAGCCGAATCTGACGGTGTGAATATTCCCAACACCTGACCTGGAATCACCTTCGATACAGCTGACTCCACCTCACTCTCAGCTCCTAACCTGCTTGCTGCCTGCCGTGTAGCAACTACTTTGTACATAACTGCCAAGTGGATAAATCCCAGGGTCTACTGTCTCCGAAGACCGAGCCCGCTGCATCACCAGCCCCCAGCAGGCCTGAGGACACAGGAGTGCCAGTGCAGGGGACAAACCACCCCGGGGTCCAGAACAAGAGGCCAAACCTCTCCTGTGAGGAGACAAGAGAGGCAGCCACTGCCTCCTGGACGACATGCTCCTCGCAGCTCCCGTCCCTCCTGGGACTAAGGGAAGGCTAACTCTGTGAAGACCTGGCGAGTTCGTGGCTGGGCAAGCCAACCTCGGTGCACAAAGAGAGTTAATACTGGCTCAGGACACCCTTGGACACAGGAGGGTGATGCGTGTGACAGCTTACGCAACTCATCAGGTCAAGATCTCCATGAAGACAGGAAAAGGAAACTGGCGAAGGAGGCCGGGGAGGCAGAGGGACTGGCCATGGTTTCTTACCTTGATGGAATTAAAGGTGGCCACCGTGTGAACCATCAGGCGAGCAGACTATGTGGGGGAGGGAAGCAGAAGAGCAAAAGTAATCAAGTGTCTGCCAATTAAGGGACGAAAATCAGACATGCAAGTGCCATTTAGTTCCCGATCGTCAACCAAAATTAACTTGAAAGAAGATTGTCAGAAGTCTGAGCAGCAGCACTGATGAAATTATCAACTACCAGAGGCATGGAAACACACCCAAGTGCACAATTACATGACACTCAGTGATTAATTTTCCTTGATGAGGAGTGAAAATGGTGAAAAATGCCATTAAAACAGCTGGTTGGACAGAAAAACAGCTCAAAGGTTCATGGTTAGTGTCTTTTTCTTATCTGTACTATAGAACAGTCTAGAAAACGTAATTTAACAAATGCTTGCAGCTAAGACTGTTTTAACAGTCAAGCAGACCAATAATTTTATTTCTAATTATGGTTATCAGGCTGCTGTTGTTTTTAAGTGTGTCTGTGAATTAAGGGCAACAGCCTTACCAGATGAAAAAAAAAAAACGTAAACCAATGAATTAGCTTTCTTCCCATCAATGTAGTTACTTCTTTTAAAAATGAAATGTCCCTTGGGATTCTCAGAGCCCACTTCATTTCATCTGAAACTCCATTTGGCATGCACCTTGATGCCCACTATCTTCAGGGCATGCAAAAAAAAAAAAAGGGGGGGGGCAAGCTAGGACACAGAGGGGTTAGGCTCATCACATGTTCCTATGACACACACGGGTGACATTTTCAAGCACCGTGGGTGTGCACAGGATTCAGAAGGTAGACACCCACTGTCTCTTGTGTTTATTAAGCCATTTCTGGAAAAAAAACAACCTGTCACCAGAAAAACTGCCAGGAGGTCAGACAGGTAAGGCTGTTGCCCATTCATGTCACCAATGATCACATTTTGCTACGTAAGAAAAATTAACATGGAGAAAAGAGGAAAAAGCGAAAGTAAAGCCTATTTAATGAGAAGAGAAGTCAGAGCCTAGAGGGCTAGGAGGCAGGAAAAATAGACCCTTCGCCTTGGCCCTCAGACGAGGAGACTGTGGGGGTGAGACGCACCCCCCTTGCAGGGCTGGCGGCGGGAGGCTTTTTGTTCTAGGTTTTCGTGCATTCTTCCTATCTTAGGAAAGGTGCACTTTTAAAGTAGAAACCTGATCTCACTTGCCTGCCGATACCTCAAGCGACGTGCTCCTGAAGCGCTGGGCCAGGAGGAAAGAGGTTGAGCATCTAGGCGTGGGCTACTAGCTGCAGAATCCTGGCTAGAAACGCCTCATGCAAAAAAGCCTCTCTCCTGTGCTCCTGGTCAAGCTCCAGGCCGGTGTCATCTGGAATAACGGCCATTCTAGCTCGTAAACACCTGGACACCTCCTATTCCTCCCTTTTCACCTTCTCGTCTCTCTGAGGATTCAGTCTTCTGGGCAGCCTTTCTTAGGCCTCGGAGAAAGTGGTCAGGCAGACTACGAATGGCTCTTTCCTCCCCTTTTCATTCTCAGTCCTTTTCTTGTTCCCGTCATGTCCTTTTGGGCTACGATCCTACAAGTGGGACCATGCCCGACTACGCAGAGCCCCCTCTGCGGAGTCCACTCTGGCAGCCACGTGGGGAATAAATGCACTTAGAGCATTTGCATCAGAACATTTTAGCTGTCTATTCACTGACACGTTTTAAGAGAGAACAGATTCAAAAAATGCAGGGTCAGAGAGAAACCAGCCCCAACGAGTCCAGAAAGAACCCCAGGTTCAAAAGGAGCCTGAATGCTCTGAGCAGGCACGCCAGAAGAGAACATAAAATACTTCTGTTCCCACACCACCTTTGGAAACAATTACGTGCAAAGGAGTTCTTACCTTCCAGGGGGAGGCTGTCTTGGAATCGGCGTCATCCTAGTTAAAGAAGGAAGAGTTTAGGCAGCCATGCAATTGACACAAATGACACAGCACCCACCCTTTCCTTCTAATGAACCCAAACAGCACTTAGGGGTTATCATTGGGTGAGAGCAAACTCAAAGCTGCTTGAGGAAAATGAAGCAAACAAATAGGAGAGAACAATTCTGTTTATGTAAAAAAAAAAAGAGAAAATTTGAAAACAGCTAACTTTAATTCATATGATTCTCCGAAAAGAGGTAATAAATAAACCAAAAAGATTACTTTGAACACTTTTTTAGAAAACTGGAGAGAAAAACTTCACTGGTCTCTAGTCTACGGCCATGCTACCCTGAATAAGCCCGATCCCATCTGGTCTTGGAAGCTAAGCAGAGTCGGTCCTGGTTAGTACTTGGATGGGAGACCACCTAGGAAGACCAGGTGG
Organism: Macroglossus sobrinus; assembly: GCA_004027375.1. Classification (NCBI taxonomy): domain Eukaryota; kingdom Metazoa; phylum Chordata; class Mammalia; order Chiroptera; family Pteropodidae; genus Macroglossus; species Macroglossus sobrinus. The sequence goes on from PVKZ01002382.1 coordinate 13,539, forward strand.
TGTAGGTGTAAAAAATAAAAAATTAGGGATTATAAACTGACACGGTTCTTGCAATCTGTGAGGTCAACCAAGAGGTTGCCTTGCCTAAAAACAAACAAAAAAACAAAAAACCAACTTCACTGGTGTTTTGGAGAACGGCAAATAGAAATCAACGTACCAATTTGCAAGGTGAAGGGATAAAGGTGTACCAAAATGGTGAAGGGAAGAAGAAATACAAATAAGCAGTTGCAAACAGTCACAGCTGTAGAGTACAGCACAGAGGACGTAGTGAGTATTACTGTGACTCTGCAGTGCCAGATGGGTGCTAGAGTGACTGGGAAGATCATCTCATAAATTATATAAATGTCTAGCCATTGCACTGTGCACCTGAGTCTAACACAAAAAATGTAACCAACGCCTACTATTTCTTTTTCAGATTTTCACACACAAAGGGCATCACTGAGGTTCAGGAGTAGAAGTCTTTAAGAGGCTCTTGACTTTATATTCTTCCTAAAGTCTATTCCTTCTCACGTTCAAGTTCCCCAAGAAGCACCTGGGACTTACCCTTGGCATCATGCCATACACCTCCTACAAAAAAAAAAAAAAAAAGGGAAACCAGAATTAATATTAAAACACACAGCTCTCAGTAACACTCGCTACTGTCAACCTGTAGACACAGAACAGTTACAAAATGACAGACGGCCCACCTGGAGATAGCAGTAAAGCCTTTTGTTTAAGGAATGAATGAGTTTATCATCAGTTAAAAGCTATACAAATATGAAACAACTTTCACAATATTTAATGGGTATAAAAAGAAGACAGGAGGTGTTCTCCTTGCTCTGTGAAGGTGAGGGAGACTAGTGCACGGAAGTGAAACACGGAGAACCTGACCTACATACACCCTGGGCTATGAAAATCACAGGAAGGAACCAAGCTGCTTCCTTCTGGCAACAGAGCCTCAACGCAAGATCCTGGCACGCACCTGCTGCTGGACGGCCTGCACCTCCTCTGCCATCAGACCTTCGGACTCCAGGTCTTCAGCCACCTTGTTGATGTCTTTCAGCCGTGACTCATTGGCCTTCAGATCCTTTAAAGCAAAAGCCACCACTCAGACTCACAAGAGCAAGTTGAAGAAGGCAGGCGACGGATCTTCCTAAGCTACAGTTTGTGCCTAGAAATCTCTGTTCAATAGTATCCTATGAATTGGTTATTCTAGTTCTCGACAGTGACATAAATCAGGAAATCCTGACACAAAAATATAATTGGGTATTGGAAATAGTCCGCCTCGACTTTACTTAATAAAATGTAGTTAATGAATCATCATTTTGGTTGAATAGAGATTTTTAAAGAGCCTTTCTTGGGAAAGAAAACACGATTAAAATGCGATGACATTTTAATGCTCGTCACTTTGGGAAAAAAAAAAAAAAACCAAACTCATTTTAATTGGTTATAAGAATTCTTTTAAACTGAGAAATGCATAAACCAAATGTGGAATACGCATGGGCTGGATTATTATTTAGCCATAAAAAGTAGTGGAGTAATACGCGCTACAAAGACAAACCCTTGAAAACATGCTCAGGGAAAGCAGTCATAATTAGCCACATATGATCCCACTTACAGAAAACATCTAGAATACATAAATCTGGAGACAAAACGCAGACCTGCGGGTGGCCAGGGCTGGAGTGTGACGGGAATGCCTGCTTAATGGTGCATGCTTTCCTTTTGCAGGGATAGAAGTGTTCTGGAACCCTTAGATGCAGGTGATGACTGCACAACCTGTGACTATACTAAATGCCTCCAAATCGTGTACTTTAAAACAGTTTCCCGTATGTTATGTGAATTTTACCCCAACTGAAAAAATACTTTTGCGCATTTTTGTATTCTAGGGTTAGCAAAGTCCTAAACCAACATGAAGAGAAACTGCATGTATTTCCTTGAACTAAGCCGATGCAAGAAAAGTTTGGGTGAAAGTCATTTAAAGTCTACAGCCGTGCCACCCTGAACACGCCCGATCCTGTCGGATTGCGGAAGCTAAGCAGGGTCGGGCCTGGTTAGTACATGGATGGGAGACCACCTAGGAAGCCCAGGTGCTGCAGGCGTAAAAAATAAATTAAATAATAAAATAAAGTTATTTAAAAATAGCTACACAGATGGCAGCATATAATTTATATAATTTTCACTCTAGTGACCTGTGTTCAGAAATTAAGAGAACCGTTCTCCAAATGACGTCCTGGCTTCCCATACCTTCTGGAAGTCGTCGAACTTCTTCTGCAGCACTTCGACCTGCTCCAGGTCCGCGCCGACCTCCTCACTCGTCAGGGCCGCTTCCTTCTCGTTGATCCACTGCTGTAGCTCGTTCGCCTCACGGAACAACATAAACTTCTTACAACTCTTCTCCAACATGCCTTTCCGCTTCTCACCCAGTTCCAGCAGAGAATGGTACCTGGCAGCGTTCGAGAGGGGGACAAGAGAGGGCAAGGACGGCAGTTAGCTAGCTCCCTGCGGAGGCTCTACCCCTAACATCGAGGAAGCCACCAGGTGTCTCCGAGACGTGGCTCCAAGGTGATGGGTGGAATGAGAATGCCCTGGTGACCACGTGCCAGAACGCAGATGAAGATGGAGAGCCTCAGGACCCACTCCCGCTGCCGGGATAAGCACACGTGTTTTGCTCACCACTGGGTGTCTACGACAGCCAGGCACACGCATCCCTGGGCCAACTGTGCACTTAACGACATCACATCACAACCACAAATGACGGAGACCCGGCGTTTAGCACAGAAACACAGGGTTCATGCAACTATGGCTCAGAGGTGAGGCGAGTCTGCTGGGCATAACGTAGACAGTGTTCCTCCTCTCTCATAATTTATCCTCTGAGCAGCCCTCGGGCGGCGGGGGAAGGTACAGAGCTTTAAATAGCCTCATATGAAAATAAATAAATAAGTAGCCTCATATGACATGTTAGTAACTCTGGATAGGTAGCAAGTGTCTGAAATGATACATTTGTTTCTCAGAAAAGTGTTGCCAACTTCAGAAGGAAAATCAGGTAGAGTACAAAGCATCTGTACCTTTTCATTAGCTAGAAAATTCCGTAAGAAGACTCCAAGAATATTCTAGCTCTTTGGAACTAAAAATACAGAAGACTGAACTCCTGTATCTTTGGAGACACCGAAACGACAAACTCGGTAACGGTTTTAAAAAAAGATCTAGAATCACCCCTGCATCTAAGCATCTCAAAGTAAAATAAAAAAGCAACGAGTTATGAAGCAGTAGAGCATTTTAAAGAGAGGCGTTTCACTTCCTTCCAATTAAGGAACACTAAAGACCCGGCCTTCGGGTTTGTGGCTGACGGTAGTAGCTGGTCCGCCACCAAAGGCGACAGGGCTGGAACCAACACCACTCTGAACACACAGCTGCACACGGAAGCAACCGAGGGAAGCAGCGGCCGTTGACTGACACCTGTCCCTGCGTGAGCGAAAGCCGCAGCGCAGAGAGCAGAGACGCGGTCCCGCCCACCACCTCGTCTCTCTGCTGACAGAGCGCCCTCACGAGAAGCGGCGGGGACGGCAGCAGAGCCATGGACACGGGCGCCCAGCGAGGCCGCGCCTACTCACAGTTCTTCCACCTGTTTCATACGCAGGGACACACTGCCGGCCTCCTTAGTTATGCGTGTCCTGCACAGAGGGGCACAGCAAAAGCATGCACGGGTTAGTGGGTCCATCCACAGGGAGAAGCGGCGGCTCCAACGGGGGCCGGGATGGAGGATGCTCCAAGTGGGGAAAATTAAGGAGCCATTCAAAAGCTCTCGGAAGCAGGCCAGGCCATGAATAAAATCACAGTAGAGAAACAGCAGGATTTTTCCATCAGAGAAGTTAGTTCACCTTCATTTTCCTGAAAATTCTGCCATGTTTACCTAAGGCAGGATGTTTTCCTGTGCTGGAAAACACCGGTAACTCCACGGAGCAAGGCCAGGGATTAAAATGACGGCCCCGAGGAAGCACTTTTAACTGAGAGCTAATACACAACTCTTCGGTCATGTATCTGGTTCACTTTTTTGCTCTCATATATGGTTCAGGCCAAAATCTCTCACTCATCTTAACAGTAACAGAAAAAGTCTCTGTACGTGTACAAATAACTGAGCTTTTCAGAAATCATCAAGATCAGAAAAGTTCAATTACTCTCAACTTGAGTGAATATATTTTCTGGATATCTCCCAAGTGTCCAAATCTGTTGATTCCACTAGTGGAGTCAGGTGTGCCCTAAAGGAGGGACACAGGTCAGGCCGGGGACCGAGGACAGAACCATTACCGAATAAAGTCCATCCTCAGAACACAAAGCCATGGGGGAGAGAGCAGCTCTCTGAATGGCCTTTGAAAGGGGCAGAGCTGTATGGGTGTGGGACACTCATTTCAGATAGCAGCTCCTGAACCGGAAGACAAAGGTTCAGATAGTAACAATCAAAAAATAAGTTGTTTAGAAAAGAAAACAATGCGGGAAGAAAACAAAACAAAGGAAAATAAAGGTTTGAGTCTGCAGTTCAGACAGGGTTATTATGGGTTAAGGGTGATGGGAAAGCAGGAGTATGTCCCTGAGTGCAGACGGGGACCCGAAGAACACTTGTTCCAGAAGCCTGGGGCCACTGCCTAAACCTCGTCCCAGGGGGAAGCAGATTACCACGCGTGACGCCTGGACCTTTACAATTGACTGTCGCCCTTACTGGTTATCAATCTGCTCCTGCCGCAGCGCTATGCTGCCTTGCTCCTCCAGAAGGTTCTCCCGGGAGGCCGACTGGGCGGGGTCCAATTTCTTCACATATGCAGCTGGCACGAAACCCTGGCGGTCGTTCACTTCCACCTTCCACCAGTCCTAAGGACACGAAAGCGGGAGACTGAGAACAAACCCCTTCCCCAAGGAAAGGAGACACCAAGGAGGCCCGTGTGTGTGTTCACAAGCACACACAGAGGACAGCTCTCAACAAGAGGATCTTTTGACAATGTCAAAGTCACTTGGCACAAGGACGGAAATTTCGGTCCCTTCGTGACTCGCCAAGCATGGAGAGAGGGTCAAGAGTAAAGTAGCAATGACACCCAACATGTAGGACATCCTTCCCTTTGCTGAGACATCAGAACTGTGCTATCCCATAGCAGCCACTAGCTACATGTGGCTATGTAAATTTCAATAAACTAAAATTAAACAAAAAACTCAGTTGTACTTGTCATCTGGTGCTTGATAACCACATGTGGCTAGTAGCTACTGCAGGACCAGCACAGACTTAGAAAATTTCTGCCATCACAGTAAGTTCTACTGGACCCCGCTGCTCTGGAATAACCCAGACTGGAGGGCTGGTTTAGGTTTAAATTAGCACCAAGAGAAAGATTCAAATCCCAGGTTTTCTCAAGCTCTCATTGAGAGTGAGGAAATAAGAAGGTTCCCAGCATTGGCTGAGGACACCGCTCCACCTCAACCACGGTGGGAGGACAGAGCCCTCGGGATGAGTCAGATAGCACGGGGAGCATCGTGCACCCTCGTTTCAAGGCCACTGTCAAACCAGAACGTCAAGGAAGAAAGGCTGAGGAACCAGGCAGCCTTTAATTCTGAGAAGAGAGTCTCGGGGTGACAGCACAGCTGTCTTCAGCTGTCTACTGTGGCCGTACAGCTGAGATTCCAAACAGCCAGACAAGGCACGAACCTGTGGTTACACACAAGCTGACTGTCACTCACGAGGAAAAGAATTCCACCTGGAGGTGTTCAACCGTGAGAAGAGCTGCCACAGACAGCCACACACCACAGGCAGGTGTTCAGGAAGAGACTGATGACTTTTCTGATCATTCATGATACAGGATAAACCCACATGACGAGGGAGACTGATGAGAAAACTAACAGCTCTTCAAATGTGACATTAGCCCCACTTTGGGAAGACGCAATGATCCAGCGACACCCAACCGAGCAAAATCGGTGGTGTCGAGGAAAGACATACACAACCACGCTCTGTGCCTTGCCTTGTTGGTGCTGTTGAGCAAGGTGAGAATATCCCCCTTTTTCATGGTGACCTCTCGAGGACTCTTCTCCTGATAGTCGTAGAGGGCCAAGACCAGCTCCTTCCCAGTCTCGTCATCCATGGGGGCCACTTGTTGCTAAAGATCCGAAGGAAGGGCAAACAATTAAATGAAGGACGTTTATGACATGTCATGGAAGCACACGACAGAGCCCAACTTTGACGGCCGTACCAAATTTACCAAATACACGTTTGTGAGCGTTTTTCTCTGATACTACCAATAAAACCTGATTCGGGGACTTTAGCTGTCTTTAAAAGTCTCCTTCTAAACAGGCTATACACCTTTGTGTCGTGAAACTTTAACAGTAAGTCACAAGGATGTTGCCAGCAACCACACCACCAGCTGGCAGGCTCTGGGTCCTGCCACTTTCGTTGCCTCCTGCAAGTTACTAAAACTGCTGACAGGACAGCCACACTCACCCGGCAGGACTGCGCTTGCTCCCGCAGGGCCTGGATGCTGCTGCCGTAGGCGCTGAGATCTGACATCAAAGCTTCGTGCTTCTTTAGGAGAGCCTGGAACCAAAGTCGCACAGTGACACAGTGCGAGGAGCCAGAGCCTCCCTCCCCGGCTGCCTCACCAACGTTCCATTCTCCTCTTAAATCTTTAATTATGTGATAATCTGACCAGCCCCACTCCACACTTTCCCTACCCCTTTCTAAAAGACATGCAATTTGGAGGAAATATTGTGACTTCAAGGATCTTTTCCGCCTGGCTTTACATGATGACGCCATACTTGAAATACAAAAGGGAACATAAGGACCAGCAGCAGCAACTTAGCAGTGAACCCACCAGCCAGCTTAAGAAACAGGATCCAAGTGAGTCGAAGCTGGCCATAGGTACCACCTCCCAGAGGAGCGCCCCTTCCCTCGCCACATCTGGTGCTGCTTCTTTCTCCACTACTATTTTCAAAGCTTTTCAGTTCTCTGATCTTTTGGGAGAATCAAAGAACTCATGTCGACATCCAACTCATTCCGGTTTGGGAAAGACTGGCAAGAAAACCGGTAGGGGCAGGGACTACATCTAGACCTTTACCAATAAAATTTAAGAGTTTCAGACCAAAACCGGATAACTAGCAAAAATTTGTGTTGATGTACGCATGCGTGTGGTGGACGGAAAAGACAAAACGAGAATGGCAGGTGTTGTTACCGATGAAGGTAGGTGACAGGCAGCCTTCTCTCTCCTTTTGATATGACTGAATTTCCATAATAAAAAGTGAAAAAAAACCCTCAAAAATTCCTTAACAATCACTTACGACACTGTACCTCCCACACTTGGTCACTTTCCTAACCAGCCTTCCAGCCTGAGCCCCGGGCAGGTGCCCCGGCAAGCGCGACACGCCCCGAGCTGTCACCTCGGCGGAGTCCTCGTCCTTGCCGTAGTCGGTGCTGCCCACGATGGGCTCCTTCTCCCGCATCCAGGACTCGGCCTCGTTGGCGTCGGCGAAGTACTGCTGGGCCTGCAGCGAGTCCTCCAGGTCCTGCCGCCGCTGCGACGCTTTCGCCTTGAGTGACTCCCACTTCTGGTTCAGTTCGCTGAGCTTGGCCTTCACGTCCTCTGCGGCGAAATGGCCTGCGGGGCGGGTGGGGGAAGGGAGAACACGGAAAAGCATGGTGACATGCTGCAGGAGGACAAACAAGGTCTTCTGTGTTTCTGTCTTCTGCTCACGGTCGTCTCTACACCTCGGTGAGCCTGGCTCCTTCTTGTTGCCAAGTTTTATGACAGGCTTGGGTTTCAACCCTGTATCCGGTTTCTGCATTTTCTGCCTCAAACCATGAGCTCTATCTAGACTTTAAGAATCATATCCCGAATTGACACCAGCGCTGCTAGTGTGAAGAAATAATAAAAATAATAGCACCCCCATAGTTCTCAGCCACTGAGATTTACATCATCAGGTGCTGCTACTTCCATTTCACAGATAAGAAATTCAGTCTCTAAGAGGTTAAGATCTAGTCAAGTCAAGGAGAGAATGGGGATGGTCTTCAACCCCATAGTCCAATCTGACTCAAGTCTGTGCACTTAACCTTCAAAGAAGGATACAAGAAGGACAAAGGCAAAGTGACTTTCCCGGGTGACAAGCACTCACCTTCCTCCACCATGGCATTCCCCTTCTGTGTAACTGCTTTGATGCGGGGTTCGTGTCCAGCAATTTCTGCCTGGAGGGCTTGGTGTTTCTTTAGAAGATTCTGGACTCCAATCAAATCTTTGCCTGAAAGCGGAAGAAACCACCCCTAGTCAATCAAGCCATTTACGAAGTCAGCGCCATCACTTGCAGCTGCCACCATGGTTCCAGTTTAACTTAAACTTGACCCTGTTCATTCGACACGTGTCCCCTCTAGGCTCTAAGAAGAGAACCTTTCCCATCCTGACTCCTATGATGGAGGCAGACTGACCTCTGTTGGTGGACGCAGCAATGGGCTCTTTCTCACGAATCCACGTCTCCTCATCCTCAACATCCCGGAAGAGCTGCTGCAAACGCAGAGAATCGGCCAGCTTCTGCTTCCGGGCGATCATGGGTTCCTTGAGAGCCTCATAGCGGGCCACGAGGGCTTCCTGCTTCTTCTTGATGTTTTCGGCATCGAAATGGCCAGCATCTTGGAACTGGCGGGCCTGAATGGTGATGCCATCAATCCGATCCTGGGAGAAAGAAAAGCTTGAAGGCTCGGACCAGGGCTGGGCAACTCTGTCCTGGACATTTCTAGGCCCACTTTATTACATCAAGTGTGGTCTGATGACACACGCAGAAAAATTAACACAGTTCTTTTCCCACTCTAGAGAGTACTCCTTCTCCCATCCCTTGCTCTCATGCTGGGCTCCCAAAAAGCTCTGAGGGAAGACGGTTAAAATGAGCAGAATACGGGGTTATCTAAGAAAAGCAGCAACATTTCATTGCCCCCCAAACAGGTCTGGTCTTGAATTACCTGACGTCCTTCAGGCCTATCATTTCTGTACTTTCTGGCCCGAGAAGAGGTCCCGGTCCGCACTCTACCTGGTGGGCGGCCACGTCGGCCTCCAGCAACGCGTGCTTCTTCTGCAGGTTCTGGACGTTGGTAAGATCTTTGCCATAATCGTCCGAAGCCAAGTGACCTTCCACCTCATAGAGCCACAGTTCAATGTCCTCGACGTTGCGGTTAAACTGCTGCTGCTGGTTCGCCTCGCGCAGTTTTATTCCTAGTCAGAGGCAAGTTTTTCTCTTTGTTAAGACCGTTCCAGCAACACAGCACAAAACTGCAACTTCCACTTGATGCTGACTTGGAAGTTGTTTAAAAAGCATTCTAACCCCCAGGGGATTGGGTCCTGAGAATTATTAAGTGAGAACTGTTAAAAGCCCTTGGCTCATGGCTGGTTTTTCGTGATGGATGAGGCCCGATGTGGTCAGGGCCGGTGGCCCAATCGTCCCCTTCTCACGCAGGCTCCCCCACCAACTGCATGCTCAACCACATTTACCAAATCAGCAGGACAGCAAGAACCCAAAGCGGCGACCCCCATGTGGAAATGAGCTCGCACACCAAGGCCCGCACCCCACCTTCCTGGGTGGTACACGTCCCTCAGACACGTAACCGGGAAGGACCGGCTAATTCCCTCAGCGCTGCTGTCAAGTCCAGTGACTCAGCCTCTCTTACCTTTCAGTTCGGTGGCCTCTAGCAGTTTCTTCCACAAACTGATGACTTCGTTCATACGAGCCGCCACTTCGTCCTTGGCGTAGTGATTGACGTCGATCAGCTTCTGCCCAGCCTTCTCCAGGGCGTCGATGCGGCTCTGGTTCGCTGAGAGCTCGGCCTCAAAGGCCTGGTGCTTCTGGACCTTTCCTTGTAGGTTGGATGGGTCCTGCCAATAAAGAATGGGTTCTGTCTTGAACCTGAGTAGTTACCTCATGTAAATCTCATTCTCACTTTTATAAAAGGATGCATAAAACAGTCAGCTTACACTAATTAGTGCACGTTTTGGAATTCCCTAGTTATTTTAGGCACACTTATTGGTGGAGCTGTGTTTAGCTTACTAACCCGGCGCTACACGGCAAAGCTAAAGTACGTTACTTTGTAAGCTTCGTCCGTGGCAGTTTTCATCTTCTCGTTGACCCAGCTCTTGAGCTCATCAGAATCACGGAGAAACTGCTGCAGGTGGAAGGAATCGGCCAGCTGGGCGCGGCGGCACAGGGCTCTCTCGTGAAGGGCATTGCGGCGGCTCAGCAGCTGGAAGACAGGAATCCACGTGAGTCTCCGGTCCCTACTCCTCCGAAGATTTCTAGCACAAGAGGCCACACCGCGACCTCGGCCTTAGGAGGGACACCCACGCACAGAGGGAGGTGGATAAAGAATCTGGAACTTACAGCGTCACGGCGCGTAGCCACGTCTTCCATGGCGTAGTGGTTGTTCTGAATCAGCTTGGTTGCGAATTCATCCAGTGCCTAGGAAGGAAGAAGGGTCCTTCACTGGTAGGCAGACTATCCCACAGCTTGGCCTCCCGAGGAAAGTAAGTGCTGAACAGGTCACAACACACTCTAAACTTTAACACAGGCCAGCGTTTTCACTCTAGAGTTTGCTAAGACGACATTTATCCCCAAAGTTCTGGGCTGCTGTTTGAGGTCATCAGTCAGACAGGACGTCATGCTGTCTCCACTCAAGACTGGAGATGATCCAACTGGGGTCAGATCACAGCAGTCTCCAACCTTTTTGGTACCAGGGACCGGTGCTCACATGAGGATCTAGTGCCTGAGGATCTAAGGTGGAGCTGAGGCGGTGATGCCAGCACTGGCTATAAATACCGATGAAGCTTTGCGCCCTCACCCATCGCTCACCTCCTACTGTGTGGCCTGGTTCCTAACAGCCCATGGACCAGTAGTACCAGTCCACAGCTCAGGGTTTGGGGACCCCTGAGATACAGATTAAAAACCTTCCAATTCCTACTTCGAAGCTCTGTTTCCACTAGGAAAGACGTTCTTACATCAATTCTTTTTTTTCTTATATTAATGCTTAACTACTTTTAGTAAAAGGTAAATCTCAATTTGGAGGGTTATATCAGGAAAACGCTTTCGTTCTATAAAGTCGCGTTGTTTCCCCGTGATAGTGTATAGCATGTTATCACCCTGAGATTTTAAGCACCCACAGGAGTGCCTTGCACACAGATCTCTCATCAAATCTGTTCAGAAACCTTTTAGAAAAAGTAGCTACTTCCGGCTTACTCCAGGGGATCACTGGAAGGTGCTGACAGCAAGGGGCCTTACCGTGATCTTTTCCTCCTGGGCACTGAGGGATTTCTCGAAGTCCTCATGCTTCTTGAGAAGCGCTTCCACACTATCCAAGGAATCTCCCAAATCTTCGTTCAGCAGGAAAGCCTGGCAAAAGGGAACAAAGTGTTCAGAAGAACGTCCTGTTTCTTTCAGCTCTTAAGGAAGGAGAGCAAAGGATGTTTTGTCCAAAACACAAAAAAGAAGGCAAGTGATTCTTGGGCTATAAAACTTCTAAGACCTCTGCCAGAAATCCCGGAGCCCTGTAGAGTCCCTTAAAACTGATCCTATGACAGCATGGAATCCCTGTCTCACGTTCTGCTCACACTTTTGTCAGATAGCGTTTGTGACTTCTGTTAGATTTAGATTATGCGTAATGCTAGGATGTAAGGAAAATGATCTCTGTAATAAAGAAGTTTTACACCATCACCCTCTTCTGAGGGCCTGGCCACTGCCACAGCAGGGAGGAGCCAAGGCAGAGGTGACAGAAGCTGGCTCAGAGTCCCCCTCTTTCTTTTGAGAACTGAAATGGTAATGACTTCCTAGCCCAAATAGGCCAGCTGAGCAGCAGACGAAACAGACACAGAGATCGTTGCTCACGGCGTGACAAGGTGTCTGCCTGGACGTTACCTCCTGTTTGCTCATCCAGTTGTCCACCTGCTCGGTGTCGCGGTAGAAGAGCTGCAGGTCCATGCACTGTTCGTACTGCTGCCGGCGCAGCTCCCACAGCTGCAGCAGGGCGGCCCGCTCCTCGGACAGCACCGTCAGCTGGGAGGCGGCGGAAACAAAGGCAGGTGGGAAAATCAGTCCAGAGGCCCTCGGGTCAGACACGGAGGCTGCCCCGGAATTTCTAATCCTCACGCTCATCTGCAGGCCTTTCTTCTGAGGCACAAAGCGCAAGAATCATTAGCACTCGTACGTGCCAGCCAAGTCACACGAGTCCTGAACAGCTTGCACGTTTACGCTGAATGTAAGAGCGATGGCCCTGTTCTAATTAATCTAAAATTAATTTATTGTCACATTATCACACAATTTCAGGGAAAAACAGCAAGGAAACTCTACACAGAAAACTCTGAGGCCTCTAAGAGTAAGGCCATGTAAGTGGAGTAGGGACTCTCAGGTGACAAATGTCAACCGAGTAGGGAACCCACGATGTGAAAGAACCCGCTAATGCACACTGCACAAGTTTGAGGCTCCAAAGCTTACGACAACAAGGTCACGAAATGCATTCTTAGTCTAGATACGTTTAAAACTATACCATTATCTAACGCTCCTCATGCAACTTGATACTCAAATATACTTTGAAACTTAGGTACACACGATTGATAAAAACGTGTTTCCTCTTAGCGCCAACAGTAATACAGAACTCCACTTCCTGCAAGTCTCCTTTAAGTAGGAAATGTGTTCAGCCGCCCACTGTACATACATCTGCTTTTGCAATCTCTGGAGAAGCTGCTTAACCTTTGGGCAAAGCTCTAAGTTTTCTCAAACCCCATGGCAAATGCAGTGTCGAGACATTTAGGAATGGGTCACAGCTCTCAGAGATGTTTAGGACAGCCTTTTCCCCTCCCTTACCTTCTCCCTCACTTCATCAGAGGCGTAGTGACCAGCAGCAAGCAGGGCCTGCCCCGATCCATCTGCGGATTTAAAGCTGTCTTCATGAGCATCGATTTCGCCCTATAAGAGAAAAAAGGTACAGTCTATGCCGATGCTGTGCAAAAGAAAAGTAAGTTGTTGAAATACAAATAATTGCTGGAAATCAGAGTATCACACCAAGAACGAAGAAGAGGATAAAAGACATGGCCAGGTTTCCTAAAACCAGCCGAGGCCATCAAATAGGATAGCACCACTTACTAAGATGTCTTTTCCTAATGGTTTTTCATGTCGCCCCTGTCACACTCTGTGAAGCTGTCATACGGTCACAGGGTCTGAGCTCTGTTTTCTGTCCCTGCGGTCTATTTGTCTTCCTTGTGCCAAATGGACTTGTTTATTATGATTTTGATACCTGATAGAGGAACTACCCCTGAACAAAGTTTCAGCCACTCCGAATGGAAGGGCTACACTGACGTGTGACACGCTCACGTCAACTTCTGGAAGACCCTGAGACGTTACCTTATGCTCCTGGTGCCTGTCCAGAAGGGCTTCCGCCCCGGCCACGTCATTGGCGAGCTCGTCTGCGTTGATGAGGGCTTTCATCTCAGTCACCCAGCTGGTGAGGTCGCGGAAGTCAGCAAGGAAGCGCTGAAGCCTGGGAAAGCCAGAGAGAAGGCAGCGGATGTTGGCAGTGGAGCTCCCAGAATGGACGATGCCTCCCTAAAGCTCCTAATGCTACGTTCTCAGAAGTCTGACAAACTGTACAAACTCTAGTCCTGAAGTATGGACTCTTTCAATGCAAAGAAAAGAAAGACAGCTAAAGTCCATCTTTTAAAACTGAGGTTTCGTCATCACTATAATTCCGCAGTCTTGTCTCTTATTTCAACTTCTTGTTCTCAAGTTCAATCCCAAGCTAGTAAGCATTCTTTCCCTTTCCAACCCTTTACTCCATTTTAACGGGATATTTCGTATGCTGCTCACACTGCTAAGGACTACTGCTCGTAACGTAGTGACATAGAAGACTTGTGAAGTTATAAATACCACGTGTGCACACACATGCACACTTATAAAGCTGCCAGTCCCCGAATAAATACAACACAGGTAGGAAAAAGTCATCTGCCCTTTCTCAGTATAGGAAAGGTGGCAGGGTATCCAGAAGCTCTCTTAGCACGTGGAACTGACCCTCAACCCTGCCTGCCTCTCTCTCTTAACCAAGCCCACAATGGTACGGGTCGCTGAGCGCCGGGAGGTCATTCCCACCTGTACGAGTCGTTGAGACGCGCGTGCCTCTCCGCGGCCAGAGTGCGGATCTGCTCCCAGTTCGTAATCAGCTCTTCGCGCTTCACCTGAATCTGAGTGGCGCTCAGAGGGTGCGACTGCTGCAGGCGGTCGGCCTCGGCACACAGGGCTTTGACCTAGAAAGCCACTCTGTCAGAACTGCTCTCCCGACCCCTGTGACCCATTTAGAGACTCGGCCGCTCTCCAAACCCACCTTGTCCTCCAGCGCGGCCAGATCCCTCTCCAAACCCTCGTGCTTCCGAAGCAGAGCCTGGACACTCGCCAGGTCTCGGCCAAAGTCATCAGAGGCCATCAACTGCTCCTTTTCCTTTATCCAGCCGATAGTCTCATCCACATCCCTATGGGATGAAGGCACCAGTCAGTCCAGAGTTAGGAGTGTCTAGAACTGGTTCGGAATGCCACACTGCACCAAGGCTCAGCTCCCACGTCTCACGGGCACATGCCACACAGCCTACCCCTCCGAGCAGAGGCCCGTGCCCGGGACCCCGCTCCGGCTCGGTACCTGTTAAAGCGCTGAACCTCGGCTGCTCCAAAGAGCTTGCCCTGTCTCTGCAGAGCCAGGCCCTTGAGCCGCTGCCAGGCTGCGTTCACTTCGTCCTGCTTCGTCTTGATCAGCTCCTCCTCGGGGTGCTGCTCCTGAACAAGGAAGAGTATGAGACAGAGGCTTTGGTCCACTGCTTCTGGCACCTCCGACTGGTCCCCTGGGGCTGGATTCCTAAAGAATCTGCTTCGGTAAATGTTCACCATTCTGAAGAAATACTGGTTTTCTACGTGGAATGACATAAAGCTCATTGAAACAGAGCTTCTGGTTCTTCTTACACAGCAAGGGGAGAGCCATCATCTGTCCCCTGGAGTAGGGTGGTGAGTCTACGGAGCAGTCATGTGCATCAGTGCACACCCTGTCTGCCTGCACTTCAGCTGCAGACTTGCGACAGCTTCGCCCATGTGCCCGGCTCGGTCCCCGCTACCTGAGAACTTGGTCTTTCAAACGTGCACAAGGCTGCTTGGCATTACCGCCCATAAACACGGTTTCCAGGTTTTGTTCTGACTTTAGCTGGGAGATACTTCTCTGAAAATATCCTTCCCCACCAACCACATTTTATTTGTTTGTTTGAATAAACATGTCAAGTAATAAGATGGAGCATTTCGGGGTTCTGGGGTCCATTTGTGAGGCCTGGGCTCGGCCTGCTCCTCCAGGCACAACCGTGGGCTGGCCCAGGTTGCAGGGTCGCACATGTGCCCCTGGAAGGGTGAGATGTTTCTGAGGAATGCTAGCTCTTCTTTCCCTTCATCACTGATCAGAAGGGGAGCAAGTACCAGACTGGTGCAGAGCCATACATTCAAGGTTTGTATCCCCAAATAAAATCACCCCCAAAGCAAAAATTGTCTGGTTCCTGCTATTTTAATGTCTTTGGAGCACTCTGACCCCTGCAGTGCAAGGTGAGACTAAGGAAGCAGCTAACAGGACTGTACCCGCAGGGATGGGGAATGCCTGCCACACTCGTCTCTCCCCTCTGAATGGCCCCACCGCTACCAGGGGAGGGCCCATTCACTACAAGGCCCCCAGGCTCCCGAGAATACCCAGGGTGGAGCAACCAGGCATCGTGGAAGCATGCCAATGCCAATCGTCAGAGGCATTCACCACCGCACCCGCCCAGCTTCAGCAGCCCAATAAAAGCTTTACCAAGCCCTATTCGAAAGTGGGTGGAGAAGACAGGCCAAGTGAACTCTGCCCTTCCTGCCACGACCACAAGTTAAAAAGCATCTTCTAATCTAGGAGTAATTGGTTTCGCTGCCTTACGCAACTCTAAACTTTACAACTCTTAGACAAGCTTACCCAAACTTCCTCACTCAGAAACTGGGGAACCAATCATAAAACATTCTTCCGCAAACACTGGACAGACAGTTAATAAGAGGACGTTGTGAGATGCACAAATCTATTTACCTGGATGAGTTTGGCAGCAAACTGATTCACTTCGTTAACTCTTTCTTCATGGGCAGCCATGTCTGTTTGAAACTCTTCAAATTTCTTCTGTAAAACTTCTACATGCTCTAGGTCCTGGCCCAGCTCCTCAGACGTCACAATTGCTTCCTAGTCAGGGACCGTAACAGAGCTGGAGTCACCAACCAACGCTTGGTGACACTGGCCCCCAGAACTTAGGAAACAGGCGCACGGGTGTCTGTCTCAGAGACGCTGAGTTTCAGAGTTACAGATGAGAACAGACCAGAGGGCAGCTGGGGACACAGCAGTCCCGCTACTGCTCCTGCTAACACCGGCTCGTGAATGCAGATTGGGGGAGCTGACCTCCATTCTTACCGGAAGGTGACCTAGCCGACCTTCCTTCTCGAAACGCACCTTGTCGTTGATCCAGTCCATCACATCCTCACACTCTCGCAAGTACTGCACCAGCTTCTGGGCCTGGAGCAGTTTGATTCCTTTCTCCCGCATTTTCTCCAGAAGTAATTCCCACTGGCGGTGCAGCTCCATCAAACGGGTCTGGAGGTGAAAATTCAATCCCATAGATTACAACCATTTCTATGAGGTCTGGCTCTTCCAGAGAGTCCCGATAAGTCAGAAACCTCACGGATCTCTGAACAAGTCTTGAAAAAAAGATAATCCCTAAACTGAGAGGAAACAGGAAATGTAATCGAGAACAGGAAAAAGCATACATTTCATGGTGGTTTGGTAGATCTGAGAATAAAAATAACTGACCATTCATAGGTAGATTTATTCTAGTTTACTTTAAGGGAATTATTAAATGTGATTAATTATCAATTGTTGACGGAGTATTATTTTATTTCATTTTATTAGTTACTCTCATTAAATTATTAAAGTGGGATTCTTAGGTCAGAAAACTGTTGGAGAAGGAAAGATGAGGAATTAATGTCAGCAAATATTACTGAAGGATAATTCAGAATTCATGGAGATAAAGAGAAAAAAAATAAAGCAGTACCACAAACACCATAAAGATCAAGAAAACAAGTAAATGGGACAACCTTAGCACAAAAGGAGAAAATACGGGGTCCCGAAATGTAATCAGCTATCAAAAAAAATTCTTGACAGAAAAAGCTTTGAAGCTTCTGTGAAAAGACAGTTTATGGTACAATAGCTCCCAGGTCAGGTTATTTCAAACTTCACCCAAGTGGCAGCCACAGGCCCAAACATATTCACTTCCCAGCATCTTTGGGTTCTCACGGCACAGTCCTGTAAGGACTTGTCAACAGCTGGGGGGAAGTGACCATCAATTCTAGCTTAGATGATGAGTTCTCGTACGCTGATCCAATCTCACGGTGCCGATTGTGCCTGCCCAAGATCCTGGGCCGTGCAACACTGACAGACACGAGTAAAACAAACAGGAAAGATTACACGCTAACAGAAGGCTGGGATCCACCCATGGCTGAGATGCCGCTCCCAGCAACATGGACACTTGAAAGGCATGGGATAATCGACATGGGTGGATTCTCTCAGAAGCAAGCTGGGTGTTTCATGTGAAAGGAGAAAGCAGTGAGAGGGAAAAAAAAATGCTCACACGATTCACTTCCAGCACTACAATCGCTTCCGCCACTGATGGTTACAGCTGGAACCCACCAGTGGGGAGTGAGAGGCATTCCAAGGTAAGGGGTAAACGGCAACCCACAGCAACTCAATACTCCACCTACTCGGATGTGGGACCCGATGTGGGTGGCGGTGACTATGGGGCGCCACGCTGTCCGGTACGGCGTGAAAGTCTAAACCAGTGACAGACAGGTTATCCAGGACATTCTCTGCACGCCACCCACCTCCTCTGTGTGAACACTGCCTGTCAAACCACGTTACTGAGTCTTGGGGCCAGATAAATTACCAAGCCAGGATCACCATGGAACTGTGGGCATCTAAGTGATGAAATGAGAGTCCCTCACTCAAGTAAAAAGGCCACAGAAGGCGAAAGAAAACCTCATCCTCAAGTCAACTGTCAGTCTCTCACCAACGTCACTTTCACGGCCCAGTAAAGAACCAGGACCAGGCCTGTCCCCACTCTTTGCTGAAATTCCTGGTGTGTCTCATCTGGTAAATACTGTGAGTTAGCATCGGGATTTGCAGGCTTATTGCTGTATGAGCGCATGAGTGACTCGGGAGGCAGGACCGCGTAAGAAACACTCCGAGAACGCACAGGGCGGAGGAGAAAGTCTGGTTCTAACTCAGATGGACTTCTCAAGAGGGGTGTGAGCACGTGGCCGGAGCTTCCAGAGAAGTGGCTGATAGCGGCTGTTTTCCCAGAGTGAATGGGGCTGCTCTGTCGCACGACAGCCAGGTGACAGATGGGGAGCCAGAGAAACAGATCAAGGGGAAATACAAAGGAAAGTCAACAGAAATTAAATATAGGCTGGAAAAATAAAGCAAATACTTGTGACAAGAGAGAGAGAGTGGATGGAAATTCCAGTTGTCACCTATCAGCTGTGAGAATTTGAGCGAGTTACTCAAACTTCTCTGAGGTTCAGTTTCAACCCTGCTACACTCTGGGGATACTGGATGCCTTGCAAGCTTATTGTGCAGATTGCAGATAACACATGTAAAATTCCCAGCACAGTGTTCACACATAAATAGCTGCTGATAGCTACCCCACAAAGAGTAGCTAACGGTACTTTCAAATGTCGCGTGAATAAGATCACTTAGCGGGAAGAGAGTACTTCCTAATAGACCTGAATAAAGTCATCTTTGAGTCTACCCCTTTCTCGGATTAATTACGAAAGCCAAACGCTTGATCTATGTCTCATGTTCTTCTGTCACCTGGTTATGCTACTGTAGAGCAGCCCCGTTCACTCTGGAAAAACAACTCCATCAAGGAAATAATGTGTGATTTCATTTCCTATAAGCTGTATTAAATAATAGAAAAATGGCAGATATTTATTTGTATTTCATTGCAGAGACACATACTGCAGTACCCTGATAGGTTGGATGTTAATTAAATATTAAGTTATGTGACATTTTATTTCCAATTTATAATCATTAGTAATAGTTAATTATTAATAATAAGCTTAAGGCTAATTGTGAGTCTTTGAGATGAGACTGCAGAGTATATCAGAGCAAGAGAGACAAGTATTTACCGTTGAAAACCACAAGACCTGAGGGAATGAGACCTCTACAGTGGGTGTCAGGGACAGTTCCAGCCGGGGCTGAAGACCACGGCTGCCATCTACATCTTCAGGATTGCCCTGAAAGGTAAAGGACTAAAAAGGCTGGTCCCTCGATGAAATGTGACTTTGGGTGACAGAGAACAAAAACATGAAGAGCGCTAGGAAGTAAATCAAACTAAGTGTGCATAACTCATCCCTTTCAAGGGGCTTGTTAAACAAAGAGAAGAAAGATGAATTACTGCCCTAACTCCGATGCACTGGTACCAAACGAGCCAGACCAGAGAGTCTGAGGACTCCTGCTTCAAAGTCGGTCATTTCACTAACCAATGATTTGTGGCAAATCATTCCTCACAGGGGACCTTTAACTGGCTTGCTGACTAGGCCTCGGTAAGCCTGCCTAGGGCAAGCCACCAAGATCTGGAGAGCAAGCTTTTCAGCAGAGACCATTCTCTACAGTGTCTGTGGCTAACCCTATTTATCTTTGTGTCCTAATCCCTAACGTCATCAGTTTCACTAATATGCTCACCCATCTAATTACCAGCTGTGAATTAAACGCTGACAGTTTAATTTACCGTAAACTTCTTTAGTATATGTGCTGCTGAAGCGAGCACTGCAAACTTTGTAAAACTATAGTCACATTCTAAATTGTTCTACAAAAAGAATATTGATTTCTGTATATTAACTCTTGTTTACATTTTTACTGAATCATATTACAAAGGCAGGATTTGAGTAACTCCTTTAGGAGACCTCATAAATTCTTTTAAAAAGCTAGAACCCAAATTTACATGTAAGCATTAATCCACATTCCTCCACCAACCGGGTAGATCCACCCACACCAGGCCCTACTCTTACTCACCCTTATAGTTTCAGATGCAAAATGCCCTTCTGAGATCATCAGGTTTCCGGTTTCATCCAGCTTAACAATAGCTCCTGAGTTGGCCTGCACTTCAGCCTCAAAGGCCTGATGCTTCTGAAGCTTGCCCTGTTGGTGGACCACGAAGTGAGTGAGGCACAGATGCCACCACTGAACCCTCACCATTCTGTCCCCTTGGCCGCCATCATTCCTCCCTCCCCTACTGAATCTCACTCCCTCTAACTATAGACGTTATCACTCAGGATCCCACCCATCCCCACCTGCTCAATCACTCCGGTTACTGACACGTCTATATCCGCCCTCTGAAAGCTTGGCCACTGCGGACCACCAAGTTTGCAAACAGCAAGATGCTACAAAGTAGCTTAATGCTGTTGTCTACCAGGAAATCAGTTTTTATGTGGACATCTAATCCCTTCTAGAAAAATAGTACCGGATCATAGTTTTCTTAGCACTTAGTGTTTACCCTTGAATAATTCACCCACATTCACTCGCGATATAGTATTTTTGGCTTGCTTTAGAAGCCACACTCTGATCTGATACATTCCATTCCTTGGTACTTCATTTTAATCAAGTACTGAGCTGCAAAGGGGCCTGCAAGGCAGGGCTGGTATCTAAAGCAGAGTTCACCGTTTTCTTAAATAACTTTGACACACATAGTGAAAAGACCCACAGGCCCAACTACTGCTCCATTTGCTAAAAAGTCTTTCACCAAAAATCAATGAGAAGAAAGGCTCTTTTTATTACAATAGCCTTACTGAGGTATAATTTACACCATAAAATTAACTTGTCTCACATACAATTCAATGTTTTTTAAAGGCTTTGCGTTTGGTAAGACTTACTAATGAGTCACTAAAAGAGCCTCCTAACTATGAATTTTCACCAGCAATTACCCTGTGAGCACATGTTTCTCAAAAAAACACAATTCCAAGAGATTAACCCAGACCTTCCCCAAAAATGTGCTGAAGGCTCACCGACGATTGCAAGGCAGTGGTTTGAGAACCATCAGCTTAAAGCATCCAGAAAAATTAAACCCTGCAAGATTCCACATTTGTCCTAAAATGTACACTAGGGACTTTTCAGAATAGCGAGCCAGTCAGTTCTTTTGTCTTATCTACATTCCTCTTGCTGCCCCAAATCACTCAAAGTCATAGTTAAATATGACTTTCTTTGTATAATTTTGACCAAAAACATCTGAGCCCTTGATTCTGGCACGAAGTCCCAGGGAGATCACAGGCACCTGCAAGTTGGTGGGGTCTTTGTAATTCTCATCGGAGGCGATCTGAAGTTTCTCCTGAATCCATTTCTCCAGCTCCTCAGCATCTCTTTGGAAAAACTGGAATCGATAAGAATCTTCGAGCTTCTGGCGCCTAAGGGTAGAGAGCTCCTTGAAGCGATGGTATCTGTCTAGGACCTGCTGCCGCCTCTCCTGGATGTCCTCTGCCGTTTCCAGCACTTTGACCCCACTCGGGTCCATTTTCTGGAAAGAGAGAATGCCCTGAGATCAGCGCAAGACACTGAAACAGATTTAATGGAATTAGCCTCTCTGAAGGAAAGGAAGAAGAGAATTATCAGACAGCCCTAGTAGACAAATGAACTAAGAAGGTAGGTAGCCCCTTCTCAAGATCTAATGAAGCCTGGACCCTATTCCTTTGTGAAAAATGGCTATCCGTGCCCTGTAACACCTGCCTATGTGGGCTTCTCAGAGGATGCCTACCTGCATTAAAACCGGGAGAAAGATGCGAATAAGACAACTATGGTTTATACCGTCAATTCTACACGAGCCTTAAGAATGCAAAGGTAACGCCGACATCGGTGCATTAAAAGTTTTCTCATCTGATCTGTGCATTTCATTATGGGGAGATTAGAGAGAATCTACTCTCTTACTTAAATCAGCTTTTCTATCTTGCTAGAGCTCAGCCTGTTATTCAATGAAGTAAAAGAAATGATTATGCAATAACTGAGTCCTTAACATCAGTAACCAACAGAATTTTCCTAGACAAAGTAGCTGATTTCTCAGTTAACCACATGTCAATCCTGTAAGTCGTCTTCGGAGACCAGAAAGCCTGGACAACGAAAAGGCTTAGTCTCATCTGAATGTGCACAATGAAAAGTATATCTTAAAAAAAAAAAAAAAAAAAGATGTGGTTAAGGATTTATCCTACTTTACACCTCCCTGTTATTTGGGAACGCAAGGAGACTACACAAGCTCAGCATCAATTTCAAGTTCACCGCAAATGCAGGCTAACTGGGTAGGTGGTTACTTCCCCCCATAACAGTCAATCTGCCCCAACTTTAAAACCTCAGATTTCTGGAGAGTTTCAACAAATGTTAATGTCAAGAAGAAAACTTGACTAATTTATAAGAAAAACCCAGAATATGCCACCTGCTCTTATAGGGAATAAGCCATTTTATCCTCTACCTAAGGAAGGACCACAGAAAGAAAGAAGAACAGACTAATGAGAAGGAGCTTCTAAATTTGTCTGTAACACAGGACCATGAGCCACCTTCCCTCTCCATGGCTCAATTACCTAGAATGACTACAAATGGCAGGTGAAAATGAGATGGCCTCGGGACCCTACTAAATTTAACATTATATTCTACAGAGGTTCTGAAATTTGGTAAAAAAGCTAAGGGTGCCTGAGCCTGGCCCAGCTACTGAGAAAGGGTAAATTGGCTAAGGATGAGGCGTGAAGCTGGTGAAAGTGGCCCCGCCCCCACATCCAGCTAGGAGTTAAACACCAGCTGGAGACCAGGGCCAGGTGGGCGTTTCCAGCTCTTCAGGGATTAAAGCAGCTGGATCACCTCCCAGGACCCCCTTTCTATGAAGGGACTAACTTCCTAGGAAAGAGACACGAAGTGATTTGACCTGCGGCATCATTCTTTTCAAATTATTCTCCAATTTATTAACTAACCATTTATTTTGTTGAATGTTTTTCTTCCACAAAGTCCGATTTATTTATTTAACTATAAAAAGAAACATTCTTTGCCATGTCACGCCCATGCTTTAACAGCCTTGATGGCTCCTATCTGAGAGAGGAAAGAACCCCCTTTTGGGAGGCCTTTGATCCCACGCAGCACACCTGACAGGTATCATCTCTCACCCATGCCCCGTAACCTCTTGATGTGCAGAAATATTCTTTCTCCACCCAAATACACGACTGATTCTTTTTAAAGGCTCCAAGCCATCTGCACGGGCTTCCTTTGCCTAGAATATTCCGTCTCTTCTGTGCCTGGATAACTCCTACTTGTATCTCAATACTCAGCTGAAATGCTTAAGCTGCAGGATCCTGCCTCCTGGTTGAGCTGTACTCAATGCTCCTTCCTTCCTTCCTCTTCGGGTTTAATCCCGCTTTTCCGTAGTCACAAAGCGCTCGTGTATAGTTCCCACTGTATATCAGACCCAGCGATCTAATCTTTGCACCCCGGTTTCTTGCACACACGGGTCATCAAGAACTGTTTGCTGAATGACGATGCACAGCGTGCGCAGCCCTGAATTCATCTGTAAAGGGCGGGGAGAGAGCTCAGTAGTCTAATCAAGTTTCATTTTCCATGTGGCCACACTGGAATGCTATTCAGGTAAAAGCTAGATTTGTGACAAGCACAAACGAAAATTGCACTGACCATGACTACGGCCATGCCACCCTGAACAAGCCTGATCCCGTCTGATCTTGGAAGCTAAGCAGGGTCGGGTCTGGTTAGTACCTGGGAATATCAGGTGCTGTAGGAGTAAAAAATAAAAAAATAAGGGATTGTAAGCTGACAAGGTCCTTGCGATCTGTGAGGTTAACTAACCGTTACCTCACCTAAAAAAAAAATGCACTGACTGAAGCGACACAACTCGGTGTCACCCTGGGGAACAAGTCTGGATCACTCATCCTGGGCTGACCAAAGGCAGTAAGCTAAAAAGTTAGC
Organism: Macroglossus sobrinus; assembly: GCA_004027375.1. Taxonomy (NCBI): domain Eukaryota; kingdom Metazoa; phylum Chordata; class Mammalia; order Chiroptera; family Pteropodidae; genus Macroglossus; species Macroglossus sobrinus. The sequence goes on from PVKZ01002382.1 coordinate 37,588, forward strand.
TGCTCTTTTCCCTTTGGGGTGGGACCTTAGGAAGCCACCATTCTGTATCATCAATAGCTAGCTTTGTCTGGAAAAAACAAACAAACAAACAAAAAACACTTCTATTTATGAAACAGGCTTCACGAGAGTCCTTAAAACCAAAAACTGAGGGTAACCTTGACAAACGAAGTGTCTGCTAGAGCAGAGTGTCTGTAGTAACACCGAGTTCAGGTTTCCACGCTGCTGAGAGCAAGCACAGCCCCTGCTGGAGAAGGCTCACTCCTGTCACCAGCCACAGCTACCAGAATGGAGACCACCCGCCCTCCTCCTCCTGCACGGCCTGCTCCAGCTGCCTTCTCCCACCAAACTCCCTCCGCAAGGCCACGTCACTGACCCTGGGCAGGTCCCCTTCCCAGCTCGAAAAGCTCCCCCTGGAAAGAAATGTCCTCTTCTCTCCATCTCTTAACTCCACCATCAATACCAGATGAACCCCTCCAAGTCTAAACTCCTCATCTCTCTTGGAAGTCCTGAGCCAGAAATCCTCCCTGTGTGTGCTCCTCTGCCATGTCATTAGTGTTTTCTCCCTGCTGTTTTTCTACGTTCTTTAGGGAATTCAGACACCCAAGTGACTTTCATAAAAAAGAACTTATCTTACTCTTATTCTCTGACCACAGAACTCGGCACATATCAGAGTCAATTACAAACTTGGAAATACAGAAACTGCTGTCACTTCACTGTTAAGTAGTCAGGAGACGCAAGGTCACCTACTAGAGCTTAGGGTGACCTGCTCTGCTGGTTCTCAGACTGGAATGCTTGGACCAGTGACTTCAACATGACCGGAGCTGACACACTCTTCACCGCAGGCTGTTTGGTTACTTATTAATTCCTTTCGCTACCTCTTATCTTTTAAATCCCCACTTTAGAGGAAAAAGGGGGAGAAAGGGGGCATATTAATCATTAAAAATTCTAAATTAATTTTTTTAAAAGGACTGGGTCTTACTAAGTTAGTAAACAATTATGGTTAAAAATGATTTCTATACTTCTTTTGTTCTCATCCCACAGGAAACAGTTAAGATGAAAAAAACAGCAGGAAGCTGTGTCTAGCTTGCTTGCTTACAGCATTTTCCTGTAGAGTTTTCCGAGGGAGCTTCGTAGATAAAGCATGTTCGAGAAAGTAACTAAGAGGCACCTGGGATTCCGCAAGGTAAGTCTTTAGATGAATGACTATGGCATTTGTCCCGCCTCCTCGTATCACAGGATTCACTTCTTTTCTCAAACCGTTAGCTGCTACACAAATTTCTAAGATAACACAGCCCTTCATGATGAAAAAAAGAATCCCAAGGCAACACTGCTGAGGTGCCACCTGAGCAAGGCCCCCCGCTTGGGTCCAGCTTGCTGATTTGGCCCCACCAATCCAGGGAGACTGTCCAGCCAGGCCCTGATGAAATGAACCAACCTAAAAGGCCCTCTTTGTCACCCCAGTGAAGTAGAACGAGTCAATTCTATACCAAGTGCTTTGGTCAGGCAATAATGGACTTTTCTTTCCTGCAGTAGATCAGCTGACGTCAGGAGGTGGGAGTTCTGCCAAGCCCCAACGAGCTGTCTCTGGGGAGCCGGGCATCTGAAAGTCATCAATGCTCTCCCACTGCCGTGGCATTCCGATTTCCACTGGTGTGATCACAGGAGCCTAACTAAGATCCTAGGCGAGGAAGCTTCCCCCACCCCTAACCTGATGGAGAGCTGTCTCTAGTTCATCTATACAAGTTCTAGTTTCTTTTTGCTCCCCAAAGGGCTATTTTCACAGACTAGAATAAACACAGGAAAACTTCTCTAATCGCCAGGAACGACGGCCACCCAAAAGTGCCCTAACCTCTCACCCAAAACAGTGAGAGCGCGCGTGGAATTCCTTGGACTCTGCCTGTGTGCACCATGTCCCCTCCAAGACTAGGACAGAGGCTGCAAGGACTCCGCCCCTGCCCTCAACTATGCGGTTGACTGATAAGGCGGGACTCCACAGAGAATATTCCAGGCCATTCCCAGCCTTAATGGGATTAACGCCTTTGAAGGGCTAGAAAGGAAGACTCTGGAAAAGAGCCATTAAAACACAATCTCCAAACACACCAGCCTCTCTATCTGGTTCACTAACTGCCTAAAAACCGCATGGGACTGCAACCAACTGACTGCTTATCTCAAAGCAACTGATCAGCTCTGATTTTGCCAGTCAAATCTATGTCCACGGAGAAGCGAGGAGGATAATGAAGTGCTGAATAAATCCTCTGTATGTTTAAGGACAGCTCCCCATTTAACGTAACAAGAAAAAGGTCACGTTTTTGCAAATATCGTTAGAGAAGGCTGAAGGTGCAGGCTAGTTATAAACGCTGCAATGCAGCAGGCGAAACGCCGGCTCCATCACTCAGCAAGTCATGTGAATTGATCTCGGGGGATAAAACAGGAATGACAACTGGGTCCTCTATTGTAATAAATGAAAAGAACTGATCAGCGTTCTTACAACACTGCTAGATCTGTGGGAAAAAAAAAAGAGCAGGGTCTAAACATATGAATCTTGGCTAAATGTTCTAGTTTGATCCAAAGATATATAACATGCCTGAGAATGACTCCTTATTTCCAAAACAAATTCGTACACATTGACCAACAAAAAATGGAGTCCTTCTAAACAGGCTTGTCATTAACTAACATCTCTGTCTTCCTGACGAATGCCAAGAGATAGCTGTCGGAGGCAGGCCTTGGTACTTAGGACATTTTGAAACGCATTAACCTACAGAAGCTATGGGCCCCAGTGTGCCAGAGGAAGCATCTGTCTTTGAGGATAGGAGAGGCAGTGGGTGGGACCGACACTGTGTTAAGCAACAGAAAAGACTGCAGAAACAAACATTTTCCAACCAAAGGCCAAATGCTTTGGACTCTGCAAACTTGGCGCCGGCAGTGAGTGCCTTGAGGACGCCCTCACACCGATCTGGGAGAGTGGAAGAATTCAGTTTCTCTGTGGAACCTCAGAAGAGGATAAAATTGAAGTGAAGATGAAAGGAGTCAGTCAGTATTTAAAACAAAGCATGGGAACCGCGGACATTTCAACCGGCTGAATGTGCCGGATGCAGCAGGCATTTGGAATAGGACAAAATGAATTCCGATTGTAGGCAAGACACCGTATATATTGTTTTGCAAGGAAAGGGATTTTAGGGACTAACAGGATAAAGAGCTCATTTGGCGCTATGGAAAAATTCATGAACTTCCCCCAAAGCAAAAGGTCACAGAAACCATTCAACAGCTTTGTTTGTGTTGCTTCGTCAGAACCCAAAGGAGCAGAACCAGGAATGCCCTGTTTTCCATGGCTTAGAAAACCAGCCTATTATCAACTTTTACATTTCCAAAGCAAGAGAACAGTGCATCCCTAGATGTGGACAGGCTCCTCCAGAACGAATCCCCAAAGAATTGGTTAGCACCCACAAAAATGTTATACCAACTGATTCTCAGATCAAATGAATTAACTCAAAAGTAGCTCAGCAGATTCTAGAGGCAGTTCTGCTGGTAAGCAGAGGTTGAAATTGCATCAATTAAAGAGTTTAACCATGGAATTTTTTTTTTTTTTTTTTTTTTTTTTGCTGAAATCACATTCCAGTTGGGATGGTGGATCTGCCTGTGAGCATTCAAATGGATGAATTCGTTTCAGCTTGTTAGCCGGGTTCTGCAGAGGTGAGCGGGCACAGCTTTAAGAAAGCAAGTCTCATACTGCATTGCATCAAAACCCAGAAGGTAGAGCCACGTTGCAAAAACTTATTTCTGTATGCCCCCCCAAAACTGTCTTTGCTGCTACTTACCTGTCAATTCAGATGAGAGGTAGGTATTTAAATGCAAAACATCGCTATTGAGAGTCTAAACAAGAGAAAGTTATAATGTGGCCCATTTTCATAAACCTCATTTAAATAATTAACTAGTCCGATTTATACAAGAGTTTGCCTTGGGTTTATCACCCATAATCACAAGAAAGTTGCACAGTTTATATTTCTCCTTATGGAATAGCAAGACATTACTTTTAAGCATTTTTCTTTTTGAAGAAGGTACAATTGAGCAAACACTCAAAAACTGTACACAAATAAAATGTACAGAGTGAGCTTTTTTAAAAAATAAAGAATGAAATGCAAGCTCCATTTCATTACAAGGATTGTGGCAGAAAAAATAATCCAATGGGAACAAGAAACAAACGAGTTTACAATATTTGTCAAATTTAAAAGTACTATTTTTACTACATATTTTCAGATTTTTTCCCCCAAATATCTAAGATAATCTGTTCAGTCCCTTGGTTCTCAAGAACCAAGTAATCAGCCAAAATAAAATTAAATTAAAATAACCCAGCAAACATGCGAACACCAGTAGGGAGATAAGAAATAATATATTCATGCCTTAAAGAGAGAAAGTAAAAAAAAAAAAAAGAGGCTTTGGAAATTTTAGAATACATTTTCTAAGACTTCTGTTCACGTAACCCCCAAAAAGCAAAAAAAGCAAACCCTAACAGAAACCTTAGCAAAAAGGTCATGCAGGCAGGGTTCCCCCTCGCTTTGGATCATTCGACTTTTGACACAAAGGTGTCTTCACTGCAAACCAGGCAATAATAACTAAAAAAAGCAACGCATTTTCTGCATGCTGGTCAAATACCTGGACTCTGCGCTTACGAAACGATGACAACATGATGGAGGAATGTGCAGTCTAAAGAGGGAGGGGAGAGCAAGATAACAAGCTTCTGAGGGCAAACGGAACCAAACAGCTTCCGAAGGAAGAAAATAGATCCTTCAAAATATAGCCATACCGGTAAAAATCAAATTTCACATATTTTCCCAGCACCTTCTAAATCCCACCAGGGATTTAAAATGTGGAAAGAGAACCGAGGTTGTCTGGTTTTAGCAATTCCTATCTAGGTGTGCTCTTGTGGAGAGTCATACTCCCTTTTGGGGCTTTCTCCCAATTTTCAAATAAAGTAATAATACTGGACATACTTTTTTTAACACTAAACGTTCCAATGAATTGAGATTTCATGGACTAGATGATTCCTAAATCCCCTTCCGTTCAGTAATTAGTATAATTTCATGAAACCATCAGAAAGAACTCAAGCTACAAAGATCTGACCTGGGCCTAGTTTACTAGTCCACTTCCTCTACAAAATACTATTTCCTGTTTAAAACCGCTATGAGAAAAATGTGCAAAAAAAAAAAAAAAGTGGAAGGGAGGTACAGGGGCAGCTGCTCCAGTCCCCGATGCGATCCCCCTGCATTCCTGGAGTCAGCATTTGCCACTAGGGTGCTGCATTCTTCTACCTACACCCACCACAGCTGATGGACCACAGCTGACCAGTGGCAGCAGCCCCAACTGCATAACTAGTGGACTCTTGGAAGAGCCCACGGAGGGCTGGTCAGGAGGCCAGCCCTGTGCCCACTGTCATCAGTGCAGGTCCAGCAATGACCGCACTGTGGACTGCTCCTGACAACCACTTCTCAGGATCTGCAGTGGGCCCCTCCCTTTGAGATGAAGGCAGATAAGGACAAGGAGAGAAAACTCTAACCTAAGGAACCAAAAGATACGCTTAAAAAATAGCTCTCCCCACCTAAACCTGTTCATCAGATCGCTTGACCAGCTCATATTAGAGCCTGTGACAGATCGGCTTTCTCCAATTATTAGATTACTACAAAACACGCTGTCGTAGACCAAAAGCTATCAGACAATGTCACTGAGCTGATGGTGAACGCTGAGAACTGCTTCACACCTGTCCAGTACAGAGCAAATCCTCCTTTCAAGCCTCTGTGCCTCTCCATCTAGGTCCCTGGGTAACCGCTAACACACTTTGAGGGTCCCTTTGAGTAATTATTGGCCCAGTTACTAAAAAAGGCTTATTGTTAATTTCCTGCACAGAGGCCCTGACTGCAGCACATTTTTTCCCCCCTGCGGCACATTCTTTAAACTTTGACTTCAATCTGACCTTTCAAAATCTAAGACAGTCCCTGTAACAAAAGGGAAAGTAAATGACTACATTGCAGAGTTGGAAACCTCTCTCAATGGCTTCATACAGCTGAGTGTTCCCACTGCTATTCTTAAGATTTTGTTTCCTGGCTGCAATACACCCCCACTCTTCCATCTTTGATACATTCTGTTTTAGTAAAGTCCAATTGCTATGACGACGCAATTTCTCAACATATTATGAAAATATTTCATATGGTCTCTCTCCTATTCTTCCCTAACAGCCACGATGTTAAGTTTTTCTAAAACCCCGTGAGGAAGACAGAACAAAGGGCCTGCCGAATTCAGGACCCATTATATAAAAGAGATGTGATAAGGTGTTGCTGCAGTTCAAGCATCATCTCAACCCAGCTTTCTGATCTATTCGGGCTTTTAATTTAAAACATCTTCAACCCTTAACCTTAACAAGCCCTGTATTTAAAATAAAATTTTATCGCAGTACAGCAAAGAGACTTTTCAAAGCAATTTTCTTTGGGAAGCATCTAATCAAATTCACTGGGACGGCTTTCAAACAAAAGGCTGCTCTATCATTCAACACCGGCATGGCTGTGCAATTTATGACAAATAATATACTGTCCTCGATTCGAAAGACCCGGTCTCAGGGGGAAAATAAAAAGAATTCTGAGCTATTAAGTTATTTGATTTGGGTCTTACACAAAGCAAGAGCCACAGCTGTTATTTAAAAGCATATCACTGGACTAGGAAAGATGGCCAGCCTCGGAGCTTTCCGCGTTCCGAGAAAAAGGCCGAGACTCGCTGAAATTAACATGGAAGAGCCCTTTACCCTAAGCTCTCGGCTCTCCCTCCTCCAAGGGGTGGGCCGGTACTGCTCGCAGGGATTTGGGAAAAGGAGCTGCAGAAGTCGCTCCCCACCGAGTGAAGAAGGGACTAGGGACGATCGCGGGAGCGCTCTGCAGGGAGGGGGATGGTGAGAACCCTGACTAGGGAGCCCCCGCCCCACCTGCCGCAGCCTAATGGAGCAGGGCGGGCCGGCGGCTAGGCTGGGGCGGGGGGCGGGGAGGGGCCCGGCGGCCTCGCCACCCCCCTCCGCCCAGTCAATGACATTCCAGCCGCCGGCGCCCGGACTCGGCCCGGCGGCTCCCCCGCAGCCCACGCGCCCCAAGCCGGTCGCGACCGGCTCGCCCGGCTCCCAGTCCGACCGAGGGAGCGGCGAGGCCCGCCTGGCTCACCTGTCCGCGCGCTGGCCCCGCCCCTTCCCAGGGGCAACCCGGCTCCCCACCCGGGGGTCGGCCGCCCGCGGGCCCTGCTTCCGCCCGCGCTCCCTCACGCCCCTTCTCACCGGCTCCTGGTGGGGCGAGGGCGGTGGGTGCGTGGGGCTGAGGGGTGCCGAGGGACCAACGAGCCTCCGCTCCTCGCCGTTCGCTCCGCAGCGGGTAGTGGCGGTGACGCGAGCGCCCCGCCTCTTTTATAGGCGGCCACGCGCGTTCCGGCGGCGGGCGGGCGCGAGCGCGGGGGGAAGCGCCGCGGCGCGGCGCGAGGGGCGGGGGCGAGCGCCGGCGGAGCAGAAGGGGCGGAGCTCCCGCCGGCTGGCCTCGGGATCGTCCGGCGGAAAGGGCCGAGCGCTGCCGGAAGGAGCCGAAGCGGCGGTGCCGGGGAACGCGCGATTGTAGGAGCGCCGCGGAGGGTGGGGAAGCAGGGCGCGCGCCGGGTGTAGGGGGCGATGGTGCGGTGGAGCCGCCGCCCAGCCCACGCAGAGCCGAGATGCTCCAGCAGCCCCACCCTCTCCGCATCTTGGATCCGCCAATCCTGCCCCTCCCCGCCCTGCAGAGAATCTTCTGCTCCCTACCCCTCCATCCGTGGGAGCCCTTCCAGGACTGCAGCGAAGGGCGGGGCAGGGGCCATCACTGCAGCCTGGCTGGGGACACTGCGCGCCCCGGCCGGAAAAACGCCCAGTCTCAAAGGATGAGATCACCGTGTGCTTCTCTTTGCCTAGGAGAAAGCTGGGGCCGGGAACCCAAGCCAGCCTACGCGGGTGGGGGCTGGGGTCAGAAACCGAGAATGATCTGGGGGCTCCAGATCTGAGGAAGTGGTAGGATAAGACCAAACCCGATCATAAAAAATCGAGGCGACTACTTTGACACTTCATTCAGTCTGTCATTCTGGGATTTGGAGAGTTAGTAATTTTTTATATGCTCATCGCAAAAAGCTTTCTCACAGGTCGCAGGTGGAGTACGATGCATTAGTCGTATTTTCTACACGAGATATTAAGGCTCTCCCTGCTACAATTAAATTGAACTTTCCTCGCGTGCCAGGCACTATGCTAAGCATTTCATGTGTTAGCTTTTTTAAACCTTTGCAATAATTCTGTTAGGTAGGAATATCTTCCCATTTTACAGATGAGCACCCTGACGTGGAAGCTAGTTCTCGCCCTCCATCAGGCAGCTAGGGAAAGGAAAAGCTGGGATTTGAGTGGAGCAGTCAGAACCCTTCCCTTAGGAAGGGGTGACATTGTGATGGTGGATGCTGGGGTGCCAAGAAGAGAATTTCTGAAATTTTTGCCCTTTATGGTCCTAGCAGTTGAGGGCCTGGCTATATACTCTGTACCCAGAGCCCTCTTAGGACACCCTTTCCCCACCCCTGCTAGGGTGACAGCCTGGCGGAAGCCATTGGAAGTAACAACCAGATCATTCCTGTGCAGTCAGGCCGGCAGACCAGGAAGGCCTCAGCCTCCCGGTTACCAAGCAGCCCTGGCACTGGCCACTGCACCAGAACTTGGGCCCCAGCCCAGCCCTGAGCTATCTGGTTCTCTGCATCCTGACGTCTTCCCCGGTGCCTGAGATCTGCAATCTGGTTTCTAAGCCACCCTGGCTGTAGCTGTGATAGTAAGGAAAAATTCCCCTAGTCCCTCACTCCACGGGAGTGGAGAGAAAAGGAGCTGCCACACCCCAGAAGCAGCTTTACAGACTCTGGAGGAAAAACGTAGGAGCCAGGAGGCATTTCCTATGATCTTTTATGTAGAGAAAACAGAAATGGGTGACTCCTCCCTGGGGTGTGCATTTCTGGGAACAGCTGATGGCGTCCACAGCCTCTTCTAGGAGGGTAGCAGTGCAACACTGAATCAGATATTCAGGTCTAGGTGCAAAATGGCTAACACAATCATAGCTCTCCAAAATTTCCAACTAAGACCTGCTCCTGCAAAGAATGGGTCTCAAGGCTGTGGGCAGGAGCTATATAAAGGGAGGATTTTTCTTTTAAATCACTCTTGCATCATAGTGAAATGAGGGATTCCGCTGCTTTTGCTAGATGCAAAACAGATTGGAGATCTTAGAGCTTCTTTATTGACACAAACTAAAATCTTATTCATTGAACTTCTGATTTGAGTCAAGGCCAAAAACAGTATCTCTAGGCCTCTCCACCTCCCACTCACTCACCCACCCCATTCCGCATTGGCACTAGAAATGAGACGTTTAAAAAACTGTTCTTCATGGGTTCTATTGTCTGCCTACCTCACCTCCCACCAATTTCTCCATATGCTTCACACTCTGCTAGGTGTGGGGAGAGGGAGAGGACGAAGCAGACAATGGCCCTCTTTGTAACAACAAAAAGACACAGGACAGTGTAGCAGCTCTGAAATCAATCGACTCCATGTTCTCCAGGCCTCCTGTAGAGCAGGGGTAGGACTGTATTTTAATTTTTTTATTCCACCTGTTCTCTGAAGGTTTGATATGAACCCTAGGCTTAGGCATCTAGATAGTCCCAATACCTTTTCAAGTTGTTCGAGGTCAACCATTGGGACATACACTAAATGTAAGGATGTTTTCACATGTTCTGACCGCAGAAAGTTACTTGCTCACTCTCTGAGAGTCTCTCTCTCTCTCTCTCTCTCATACATACATACACACATGTGCACGCGCCTGCGCGCAAAGTTAACAAGCAAGCACCAGCATTTCCACTTCTTTCCTCCCAACAAGGGAGTCATGCTGGCTAGGGAATTGCCCTTTGTCAGTCCTAGGTGACATTCTGCAGTCAGAGCTGGCAAGCAGCAACACAGAGATTCAAAATAGTGACGAGAAAAACCTTGATGGCATTCTGTTAAGTGAAATCAACCAGACACAAGAAGACAACTATTGTAGATTCCACTTACATGTGATCCCTAGAATAGCCAAGTCCATAGAGACAGAAAGTAGAGCAAGGATTGCCAGGGGCTGGAGATGAAGGGGAAATGGGGAGTTAGTGTTTAATGGGGACGGAATTTCACTTTGGGATGATGAAACAGTTCTGGAGCTGGAGGGTGGGGATGGTTATACAACAACATGAGTGTACTTGATGCTACCAAACTGTACAACTAAATACGGTGAAAACAGGCAACTGTTATGTATATTTTACCACAATTTAAAAACAAAGCCAAATACAGTGAGTGCTTCTGAAATCAAGGACCACAGCAGAGAAGAGGCCTGCCAGCTGCTGGGAGCATGGCCTTGACAGACTGGCTTGCTTAAAAGCACCGCAGGTGACAGCAGAAGTGAGTTCCTCCCTCCCCTGCTGCTTTCACAGGTGGATGCTTGTGGGACTGCACCCTAAGCCCCAGCAATTGCTGTCTCTTCTGTTCGTCCTGAGCACACAGTTAGAATTAGTTTCACAAACCATGGCAGACCTTCTTAAAAAACGTTAGCAGCTTTCCATTGCCTACAGAATCAGCCAAACTAAATAGATCTGGAGCGTTCACAAACATTCTGACTTCCTTTCCACGGGATCATTTCCTGCTGCTTTTTTCCAGACCCGATCCTAGTCACGTCCTAAACAGGTTTACTTCTCCAACTTCATGTTTTTGCTCATAGCTGTCGCCTCCAAGGAGAATATTCTTTTTGCCCAACACCCGCCTCTCATTTCTGGCTGATGAATTTTACCCAAGGTTATGTAAGTAGAACCTTTCTGGAAGAGTAATTTGGCAATATGGATCAGGAGATAAAATTTGCATGCCGTTTGAGCTCTTGTAACTTTAAGCTCAAGCTCTCCAAGTCTGTAAATTACATTCTCCACAGAATTAAAATTTCACTCTCCAAGTCTTACCTGTTTCACTTGAAATAGGAAGTACCTTGTAAAACCTGTTTAGTGTTAAGTCTCCACCCCTTCTACAGGTGACGGCTTTAGTGATCGTCACCAGTCACCACCACGGTCAGGCCTGTCTTCAGGGTTGTAGTTTCTAGAACTTAATTTTGTGTACCCTCATCGGACTGCAAGCATGGTTGCTTCTTTGGCGAGGGGAAAGGATTATCTTTTAACTTTGAAATAATATCACATTTACAGCAAAGTTACAGGAATAACACAATGACATCCCATACACTCTACCTAGATCCCCCAATTTATTAAGTCAACCACATGTGTTTTCTTATTCTGTGTATGTATATACTTACATACATGTACACATAAAAATACACGTGTGTGCAGCTCTCTATTTCCCCCCTTGAATTATGTGAGAATAAGTTGCTGACATCATGGCCACTTACCCCTAAGTATTGCATGTGTATTTTTGAAGAACAAAGAAAGTCATTTTTTATAACCACAGCTCGATGATCAAAATCAAGATGTTAATGCTGACATACTATCACCTAACACATAAAATCATTCAAGTTTTGCCATTGTCCCAATGTCCTTTATAAGACAAACACACAAAAAGATCTTTTTTCTGGTCCAGGTTCCAATCCAGGATCACGTAATACATTTAGTGTAAGCATCCTGGAGGAGCCAAAAAAAAAAAAAAAAAAGTTTCTGGAATCCATCACCTGTATAAACTGATATTTTATACAGGTGTCACTGAGGGGATCGTCCTTTATTCTAATGGGTGTCTTAGCAAATCCATCACACCGCTGAGACCACAGCTCTCATCTGCTTTCTGCAGGTCCAAAGAAAAACAGTATCAGGGATTCATTAGGTAGAACTGACATAAGGGAATAAACTTCCAGGCCTGGTAAGACACTTGCGTGAAGCAGTGTGTTCTTTTTCTGGTTGTCCTGGCATTGAACCAGAAGCCATCCAAACCTAATTATGTCACTGCTGTCACCATAGGATGCTTGAAAAGTAGGGGGAAGCTCCCAACATCTGGAGAGAAATCCCCAGAATAACTTCATTCTTCTATTCAAGGGATATGTAGGGTTTCTCTCCTATTGGAATTTTCAATTCATCGTCACATTTGCTTGAGAATGATGTAGGACAATGATATGACAAAAATATGGGCACCGAGCCTGAGAAATGAGGTCAGGCCTGACAGGAAGCAAGGAGGCAAGTGAGTACTTGAATTTAAAAACGGAATGCAGCCCTTAACGTTCCCCATGAAGGAATCTGATGCTGCTCCCCAGCCGGAGTCGCACCTACGCCGAGCACCCATCATCTCTGAAGGCGACACTATCAGCGAGTATCAAAAACTGGGCCTCCTTTCTGATTTACCATCAAGAATCATTAGGAATACCAGGCGTCCAATGGCCTGTGCAAGACTGTCACACACGTCTAGAGGTAGGACAAACAGTGGGAGACGGATTTTCTATGGAGTGGCGCGAATTCAAAGTGGCACATACCTTGGGGATCACCTTGTGATTTTTCACATTTCATTTTGGCCAGAGGAACTTTTCCATGTGTAACCTTCTACGGAACTGCAGTAGATACAGTAGAGAGAGTAAAAATGCGGTGACAGAGAGGGTTCCAGAGCTCCACGAGGGCCCCATTAAGAGGCCGTGCAAATCGTGAGTCGCATTAACTTTACGGGCACTTCACCTCCTGCATCACACTCAGGAATAGGACGGTTTTCCAGCAGATGGCAGCAGCATCTTAAAGAAAGGGGTGCATTTTGAAAATGTGCACAAAAGCCTCCATATGCTTTCCGAGTACAGGGGCTGAGCCCCATCTAAGCATCTGGAAGTCAATGTTTCCCAAGCTGTTCCCTGTCATGATACTTAGAAAATGACGCCACTTGTATAGTCCAGGTAAGGAGAGGAAGTGCAAATGGCAACGGGCCTTGGAGCTCCACCCACTGCAGGCCGCGGGACTGAGGGGATGAGTGTCACCCAGCGGCTGGGAGGCTGTGCCCTATCACTGCGACTGAGCACACTCTGAAAACTGCTGTGCTCTCGTTCTGGTTGTCCTGGCACAGAGCCGGAAGCCATCCAAACCTAATTCTGTTTTGCAGTGGGGATCGGGAGGTTTGGAGGGTGAATGACCGAAAAGGGAACTGAGCCCAAGTCTCCCGACTCCTTCCTGCCCTAGTGTTCATTTCATTGTGTCCACATTAAAATACTTTAAGACTTTCCGTTTCTGCTAGATAAAGCCATGATTGGTACATAATACTAAAACCAGGAAGGACAGAAAAAAAGCAATTTTCCCACGGTAAAGGTCAGGAAGACAAAAAAGGAGACAATGCCTGTCACTCTATACCTAGACCTGCCATGTCGCCTTGACACACAGCTCAAGGGACAAGAAATCAAGTATCCTGAACCAATTAGATACCAATATTGGGTTTTTAAAACTCAAGCTTTATTACTTTTTTTTTGGTACCATAATCAATAATTCATAGAATGGGTCCTTTGTAGCCATTCACAAGCACGAGCGAATCCTCCTCCCCACCAGGTACACACGACACTGGTTAGCATATAGGAAGAGACCCACGGCACACAACAATGAATCTTTCCATAAACAAATCTCAACTCATCCGAAAAGCCAAGCTTTGGATTTTTGTAGTGGCTTTAGTCAGGCAAATCTCATTCGTTAGTCAGAACAAGGAAAAAAAAAAATTGCCCTGGTTCATGCATCTCTAGTCATGCAGGGACTGAATCCCAAACTAAGGGGACAAACAGTGCTTCTTGCTTCTGTAGCGCGCGTGGGAACAGTCATCCCAGACACTAAGCAATCCCTGATGCCATTTAGGACTGTGTTTATGTCTACGTCAGTCACTTCCTCTGAATTTCCAATGACTTCACAAGGCGAGAAAGGCAAAGCAACCATAACGTAGACTTGCACGTAAGAATTCGGGCCTCGACCATTACACTAGACGCCTTACGCATCTTTGCTCTTTCTGGGAATTCATCTGAACAGGGCGGCAAGTGGGGGTGGGGAGTCGAAGTAGTGGGCTCACTTCAGAGCGAAAGGCTTATGGCGTACCTACTTTCTAAAAGATACTAGAGACAAAGGAAAGAAAATGGGACCAAGTGCCACACACCGCTTCTCATAATCTCTGCAAAAGTGAGACATGCCAGATCCATGTACTCTGTGATGTGGACCCGTCAAGGTGTCATCGGACCGCCTAGATTTTGTGACACATGAAAATCTCCCTTGCTAGTCACAAGGTTCGAATACATAAAAACATGCATCAGTAGATTTCCAAGTCTGACATGACTCCCAAATATGGCTGCGTTCGGTTGCTTTATTATTGCCCCTCCGCAACAAAATGGTGACAATGGGCGAAGGAACGACATCAGGAACGCCAGAAAGAGGAAGTCAGGAAGCCCTTGGGGACAGGAATCTCCTTGCGCTGCAGACATTTCTGGTCAGGGAAAGAAGAAGGAAACGAAATGATGTTCTGATAATGGTGCTTCCTGTACTTTACAGTGGGAAGGAGCTCTGAGGGACAGAAAGTTTAAGTGTCAGGGAATAGCAGGCGAAAAGAGTAAAAGACAGACCACTGGTCGTGTATCAGACCCCTGCTCATGCGTGGACGGCAGCGGAGGACGGATGCCATGCTGTTACCACGCCTGCCCCGCTCTGCTCTCCCATGGCCTGGCCTCGCCTGTCACTACTGCTATTTCCCTGACTAAGCCACGGGACGTTGGAAGTCAGTGGGCCATCTTGGCAGACATACCACAGAGTTCTAAGTTATTTGTCAAAATTAACCTCTTAAAGATTTCGGCACTTGGAGATCTGAGAGGCGTCTGGTTGAAAGTATAGTCTGTTCTCATGGAGAAAAGTGACCACACTCACCAGTTCCCCAGGCCTGAGACGTGAGAAACACGCCTTGGCCAACGTGCCAAAAACGTACTGGTGACACGAGAATCATTTGAGAGGTTTTCTTCATCACTGAGGGTAGCTTCCCCACAGGCAGTATGGACACTGACATGCAGGAAGGAGAAATGGCAGCCCTTAAGGTTAAAGGTGAATTATGGACAAAAAGTAAGGTTCAGAAGAGTACAGAGGAAGAGACTGCACTCAGAGTCTGGGAGGGCCAAGACTTGTCGGACACAGACACGTTCAAGGCCAGCAACAGTTTGGGACATGTCGGTCTAAGAGCATCTTACCTCCAAGAACTGCTTGAGGCGTATGAAGGAACCCATCTGTCCCGAGCTTGTGATGGCTTCGATCCTACAGGGAGAAAAGGAGATGTGAGTCACACCTACGATTCGCATCTTTTGGAGAGGAGTCAGGTACTGCTGATCTGGGGGAGGAGGAGATCAAGGCCTCACAGCAACATCTTCTAGACTAAGGGTGCTGTTGCTCTTCCGACCAGTCTCAACCTCCCTTTCAAACAAGGACGTAAAGGGGAAGAGGGCACTCTCCTTTCTGAGGTCTTTGTGATCAAGCAGGATGGAGGTTGCCACGGCCTTTCCCCCACTTGAAATGCCAGTGAATTGAGAGGAATGAGAAGGGTACTTAAAGGTGAATGCCACAATGGAGTCAAGAAAACTGGCTGACAAGTCAGTTTCTCCAATTGATTTACTGAGGGGGTCTGACTCTTTGGTTTAATTTGTAAGGACATGTAATCACCATCCCAGGTTATCTGGGGGAGTTTGGAAAAGAATGCAGTTAAAAAAAATGTCAGGTATCCGAATCCAATATCTTTCTAATTTTTTTTTCATTTAGCCAATGATATTTAACAGAGACTCTTATTAGAGTTTACAAGTGTTTATTCAACTATCAAAGAGGAGAAGGATGGGAGAAGTCCCATTTCGTACAGGTATTTTTAACTGAGTCAGCAACAGCATGTGACCACACCCACGGGTATCTGATGTCATGAGTTTCACCTACCGGATCCCTGGTATTTGCTCAGAAAGTCTAGTACCTGGGGAAGTAGTCCTCTTTGATGAGAAGGACCATCTTCCAGAACTGGGCCTGGTACTGCTTCATGAGGGCATTCCCACACACCTGGGGGAAAGACAGACCCCGCCAGAGCAGAGAATGAAGATTCACTCATACGCGAGATCCAGAAAGCACGATCACTGCTTGGCCTTTCACTCCTGTCAAGAATTTCGGTCCCAATGCCACTTAGCTAGTGACCACGGAACAAATGGGAAACAAGTCCAAGTTCTAGAGTATTTCCCTGTACATGGCAACACCTCCATTTACCTAGCCTGCTGGGCACGTCAGAAAACGTGAATCAAACTTCATGGACTGTTCTTTGCTCCCACTGAGTGGAAGCCTTTCGAAAGGTCGGGCTGCCTCCCAACCTTGGGAAGCCGCTTCCAGACTCCCACGTGTGTTCTCAGTGGGTCAGGATCACTGTTCACATACTGTGACTTCAGGAGCTGTAAGGCGACTAGGAACTACTGTCACTATAGGCCAAATGGTCCCAGATTTGTTACAGCACGTGCCTCTTTTCTTTAAAAAGTGTCTCTTTTCCACAGAGACCTTTGTCTTCGCTCTATAGTGGTGCCCCTTATAAGAAGACAGGCCTGTACAAGGTCTCTGGACAAAGACGATACCCAATTCTAGCTGGGTAATCATATTTTCTGTTCTGGGAGTCCGGAATCACAATCACAATAGTGGGACACTAGCCTCACTACATTGGGTGACCTTCTCCACTGTGCAGAGAGAACCAGAGAAAGTGGGCCTCCAGAACAAGGGTGCGGCAACTTGCAGGAAGAGCATATATGACTCTTGGTACCTGGTGACATTCTAGTTTCTGGTTCCAGGCCCTCACATGATGCAACTGCACATCCTAGCCTTGGTCCTGGGAGTCACTTCTATATCCCTAAAACAAATTCCTTTTTTCATATGTAGTAGGTGAAAAGTTTTTTGTCCAATGAGTAGATATCCACAGAGGAAGGTACAGTGGGAAATCTAAAGCTAGGTTTGTCTTAGGGTTCAAGAAAAATTTGACACTGGACCCTAATGCTGTTCACCGTCACCCTATACTGCTTCCCCATTTATGTCATGCAGTGGCCCAAGGCTGTCTCCCTTGTGTGATAATTGCATTACATACCTCCAAGAAGTCAAAGAGGAGGGTGGCTGTCACATCTGACAGGGGCTCCATGTTTAATACCTGTGCCAACCAGCGCCAGCCATGGTTTAAGCCATGAGGGTGAGCCTGGGGGGAGAGAGGCTTGGTCACGATTTGATCTGATTTTATCGAGCTATCTAAATTCCCAATGTTATTATCTAGCCCTTACCAAGTGGACACGAACCTCCAGACCATCTTACCCAACACATGCCACAGGGGAGAAATAACACGAGCCAAAATGAATTTTGTTTAAAATGTTTCAATACATTGAAACCCATATATTCTTTACAGTGTCCATATAAAATACATCTACAGGCCAACAGTTATCCTAACCAACATTTACTATCATGGTACCTTAGCATAAAACCTGGGACATAACAGGTGTACAATATCAACTTCTTAGATTCAGTCAACTTAGACTCCTTTCTCTTTAGGTCTCCAAATTCATCAACTCCCCTATTTTCCCAATGTGGGGACAGGTCAGAGCCCTGGACGCCAGCCGTGGTATTGTCACTGCCAAGTGTGTATCACTACAGCTTGCTGACCGTCTGTCCATTTGCGAGTAAGGTACATGACCTCGCTGGCTTCTAAGGCACCAAATAGGTCTAATATGACAATTTCTCACTTACTCCCCTTCTAATAAAACCTTCTAACCTTAATAATTGATTTACAACAGACTCTTGTCTGATACTCTTTTATAAACAGTTCTTTAGAGCCTCAGCTCAGTCAGTCACTGAACAAATGATTCTGATGATCTAAAAACTTTCTAACCATCATCCTCCACTTCCCTAAAGAAGACCTACATGAAGCAGCAGTATTCTTTAATTCTGGTAACTAGAGGTTCTCTCTGAAAGGAGGTCAGTGTTTCCCGCAGACAGAATACCGATACGGTCTGACCTCTTGACATTGGCAGTGAGCCTTTCTGCTACCTCTTGTCTGATGCCATACGGCCAGCGGAGCTGGATGATGGCAGCATAGAGACGGATCATCCCCGACATGCGTTTCAGAAAGTTGTCCTGCTGCTCCATCTTGGAATCCTTCACTTGGTAGCCGAGCATCCTGTGTGAGAAGAAAAAATCCACGACGACAGGGAGAGGATGACAAATCAGAGATTACTTCTTATGACTAAAAGTACAATATGTTATTATAAATATATTATTACATATTATTACATAGAATGCTTTGTTTACAAGGCACGCACATTCATGATCAGATCTGTGCATCACAGAAGCCCTGCGAGGTACGCTCACAGATTGTACATATCATTTAAAAATGAGGAAAATGATGCTCAAAGAGGCAAAATGACTACTTATTCTGCAAAGCTATTAAATGACAAAGCACGGATAAAATTCCAAGGCCCCTGGATTCTAGACGCAGGATTCTTTCCACTAAACTATACTGATTACTGGCACCTAAGCCCACAAATTCTAAACGCTGTCCGGTTTGCATGAAAGATGCCGTATTATGATGGAACATTCGAGGTGCAGAAATGCTGTGAGGAGAAGGAACACAACTGCTGTTTCTGCCTCGTGAATCGTCTAGGCCAGTAGGGAGAGAAACAGCTTCACCTCTGATAGTCCTCCAAATCCATCCCCTCCCTGAAAGCTGGGTAGAAAGGGACCGAGTATGGACACTTCTTGTGCAGATGAGCAAGGATGAGGTCCCCGACTCTCGGGTGCAGCTCCCAGATCCCGGACGCCACGACCGCGATGGGAAACGCTGCCTCATGATGGGAGGCCACTTCCTCCTCTCCTTGTTTCTGGGAACACAGACGGGGACAGTGTTAACACTCGAGAATGGCGTATGTGCTGTGCGCCAGCCTCTCTTTCCCACACCTCTGGCGACGGGGTTCCTCACCACAAACTTCTCCGCCAGTTTGTACTGGACGAAGTCCAGGCCCTGTGGGGTCAGCGTGACGGACACGGAGCGCCCGCCAGACTGAACGGGTTTTCCGGAGAGCAGGCTGTGGATCTTGTCAAAGATCTCCTTCAGCTTAGAGCCTGGGTGTGACAGAGATCGAGTGAGTTAACAGATACGGCTGTGGCTCAACCTATTTTTCGCCACTGCAGTCAACACAGAAGGAATCTATATACACCAGCTGTGTGGCCCTCTGCAGGTTCGGAGTCTAAGGCCAAAATACTGAGGCAAAAAAATAAACGACAATCGAATATGCGTGGTGGAGGGTTCCCAGTAACTGTATTCGTAGGACAGGTCCTGTGCCACCCCCACCCCGCATTGGCTATAGTCAGATCAGGGTGGTCCAGCTGAGCCAGCTGCACAACTGATGAAGGCAATTCCTTGAAGTGGCTGGCCGTGAGGCACGCAGTGGGACCCTGAAGAACAGCAGTCTTCAAAACGAGATGTGCAGAGGGAAGACGAGACGGTAGAGACACGTCCTAAAGTATCTACTCTGGAGACTAGCTCCACGCCTGCCATCGGGTTCTGTGAAAGACTTCTTTATCGTTGGGACGAATGAGGGGTGTGCGTGTGTGTGTGTGCGCGCACACGTGTGTGCAGATCTGAATTAGTTTCTGTTACTTATAATCAAAGTTTAAATTAATATAGCATGTCCAGTTTAGAATCACCCTGCCAAGCTAATTACTTTAAGTAACGTTAGCCTAATTAAATATGGAGAATGAAACAGAGGAGGCAGCCATGGGAGTGACTCCCAGGTTCCAGCTAAGGTGACGGAGTAGATAACGGTGCTATTGATTACTCAGTGTAACCAGGAGAGAAAGCAGGCATAAGAAAGATAGTGAGTCTACAGCCACGCCACCCTGAACAAGCCCGATCCCGTCTGATCTCGGAAGCTAAGCAGGGTCAGGCCTGGTTAGTACTTGGATGGGAGACCACCTAGGAAGACCAGGTGCTGTAGGTGTAAAGAATTTAAAAAAATAAGGGATTGTAAGCTGACAAGGTCCTTGCAATCTGCGAGGTCAACCAAGGGACCAAGGGTTGCTTTGTCTAAAAAAAAAACAAAGAAAAAGATCATGAGTTCAGATCTGAACACATTAAACTTGGGGTATCTGGGAGCCATCTAGGCAGAGATATCCCTTGGTAGCTGGACCTAGAGAATCTGAAGCTCAGAGCACAGGGCATGACCCAGAGACAGCTGTGGGAGTCATCGGCATGGAGGTGATGTGTGAGGCCAAGGGGGTATGCAGAATAAGAAGAGTTGGTGGGGAGAGCAGCTCCCTAGGCATCACCTACGACAGGTGCAGGGAGGAGACTGAGGAAGCCACAGTGAGGAGAGGAGAACCCGAAAACTAATGCTCAATGGAAGCCAAAGTGGCCACGTTTCATAAAGGGGAAATCAACAGCGCCAACCGGAAACGTGAGGAGACAAGAAAATCTTTGAGAGATGTAGAATCAAAGGGAACATTTTAGGATGTGAATGACTCACGCAAGTTTAAAGAGAAAAGAGCCTGAAAAAGGGAGTAATTTTGCAGAAGGCAGAAGAGAAGGGAAATAAGGGATGAGGCAAAGTCCCTTAGGAGGCGACAGGAACAAAGGAGTAGGCGGAAGGGTAAGTGCGGGCTGGCAGGACACCTCATCCTTTGAAACAGGAGACTCTGAGGTAAATGCAGCTGTGCAGAGGTGGATGGGGCAGGCGTCAGAGGCCTGCACACCTGACACCTGACGGAGGAGGAGGCAAGGCTGTCTGCGGTCAGCTGAGGGGGAGAGACTGAGGGCAAGCTTGGGGAGAGCGGTGAAGGGAGATGGCTGTCCAGTCACCAGGAAAAAATCCAGGAAAAGGCTCTTTAAATTCCAGAACGTGACATGTGTTTGTTTATACCTCGTCCTATTTCAGAAAGAATTTAAGGCAGCAAAGTGACATGTAAGCTCTGTCATCCAGCCTCTCAAGGGAAGAAACTGCAACTTTCCTATGCTTTTTAGGCAACAAGTTAACCAGGGGACCTGGGACCCACGCTGAGTCAGAGCGGCCTCCAGGTTGTACACACTTCCAAGCTCCCCAGCCACTGGGCAGCAGTCTATATACTCTGGAGGCCTCCACATTGAGAGTTCTATAAAAACAGACCACTGTTTCTATAGAAGAAAGATCTTGCTCATGTCTGGTTCCTACTCTCTAAATCCCAGTCTCTGGAGAGAAAAGGAAGGCGTTTAAAAGTATTAACGGGCAGGCTTCGGGTCTGGAAAAGCTCATGCAGGACAAAAGCAAAGAATACAAGTCCCATCCTAGGTGCCCTTGGGGACGTTTACCACAGTAACTTTCAATTTTAGTAAGAGCCGTCCTAAATAATTTACTATTAATGTACAGCTTCCTTTCTTTTTTTTTAAAGTCGATGAACACATAATAATTACATTATACGTGCTGAAGCAGAAACGAATAAGAGTGAAATAGAATGCATATAACATACATTCACCTGGTCCAACTGCCAACATTTGTTCAAACGTACTGTTTATAGGAACCTTACAGATAAGTAGATTTGGAGTCTTCAAAAATAATAAAATAGAGCGAAAGGCCACGTTCTTAACACCTCTGACCAACCTGCAATGGTAGAGATCTGGCTCACGGGGATGGTGGCAGCCTTCTGGAGGTCCATCTTGATCTTTTTGGCCTGCCAAGAAGAGAGAACAGTGACAGGCAGACAGTGTACTCAGGAGAGTAGATGCCATTAAGATTAGGGAATGGGACGCAGTGGCTACATTCCTTGGAGACACAAGGCCATTCGGAGCACTGTCAGCCCAGAGGATGCCCAGCTTACACTCCTTCCTACCTGACTGTCTTTGCTGTTGGTCAGCCCCTCAAAGGCCAGCACGCACTGACTGGAGGCCTCCTGCAGCTGCTGGTACCACTGCATCGTACTGTCTTGGACCTTCACCTGGAGGTCTGAGGAATGAGAGATGCTCTCGTAACAGCCAGTGCTTACTGAACACAACATGAGCCAGGTACTGTTTGTTCTAATCACCTTCTGTAACTGCTTTCACTGTCGCAATAACCCCACTCTTATTAGTCGATACTATTATTACCTTCATTTTATAGATAAGGGAACAGATAAGGAAACATGTAAAGGTTAAGTCATTTGCCAGAGTCACATTGCTAGGAGGCAGAAAAAACTAGATTCTCACTGATCTGGCTCCATTGTGCTACATAGATTCCCTTGTGTACGAAATGATCTTGTATTTTGTACATATTTATTTAAAATACTCAGTAACAGCAATACTTGGAATAATACTTCTACCAGAATTATATAGCATTTTGAGTCCTCATAAAAAGCGTTAGAATCAGAAGTCAGGCTCCACATCAACCAAAACTAAATGGAATTCAGTAAAAGTACTGAATTTCACATTACATAAAAGTTCTGGCAAATTGTCCTGTTTCTTCACATTATATTCAAAACACATTCTTGTGCCTTTTCACGTTCTGAAACTGAACACCAAGTTCAAGGATTGTATTTGTATCCACACCAAAACTCACCTTCATTCTGCTTCCCCGCGGGGCCCTGGCTGGGAGCGGGGAACTCTTTGTGGGCCTCTGGTCCCTGCTGCATCAGCGACTCCTGCAGCTTTGCCTGGGCCTCCTCTTCGTCCTGCCTCCTCTTCTCTTCGCAGGCCCTGGAGATCTCCTGCTGCAAGTCCGACACGAGGTCCCGCATCTCCTGCAGTGCTCTCTCGGCCACAGCCTGGTCCTCTGCCGAGGGAAAGCCGTTCTGTCCGGGCGACAGAGGCAGAGCTTAGCGGTTGGTTATACCCGAGGCACGCTGCGGGGCGGATTCGCACCTCACGTTTCTGGAACCGGAACTGCTGCTCCAGTGGAGTGCCAGTCATCGGCATGGTGATACATCTGCTTCCCTGTTCTTTGAAAGGAAGTACCGATTTGCCATCACATCCACCGACCAGCACTGGCTGGAACACTTTAAAAGCCTGTTGTCTACGGCCATGCCACCCTGAACAAGCCCGATCCCGTCTGATCTCGGAAGCTAAGCAGGGTCAGGCCTGGTTAGTACTGGGATGGGAGACCACCTAGAAAGGCCAGGTGCTGTAGGAGTGAAAAAATAAAAAATAAGGGATTGTAAGCTGACACAGTCCTTGCAATCTGTGAGGTCAACCAAAAAATAAACAAAAAATAAAAATAAATTTAAAAAAATAAATTAAAAAGTGGAAAAAAAATACAATAAAAGCCTGTAACAATTGTCCAGATAAAACTGATACTGTTTTAATTTGCATTTCATGTAGTAATGGTGAGTTTGAATTTACTTGCAAATTTATTAGACAATTATATATTTGTGCTTTTATAAGCTGCTTTTCCTGTCCTTTGCTCATCTTTTTCATTAGTGGGATGGAAGTAGAGAGTAATTTATCTTTTTTCCATAAATTACAAGGGCTCTCTTTACATCAAGGCCATAAAATTTTGGTCTGCTTTATATGTTACAAATGTTTCCTAACTTGTAACGTGTCTTTAACTTTTATATACTCCTAGCTATTAATCTTTTCCATCATGACTTCTGCTTTTATTGCTGTGCTTACACAGGGCCTCTACACCTTAATATAATTTAAATATTCACCTTTTTCCCCCACTGAAAATAATTTTTCTTTTTGTTTTTAAACATCTAAGAAATATTAAATTAAGATAAAAAATGATACAAATTTAATCTTTACTTTTATGGTTCTCAATAATCCATTTTTACCCCAATGATCTGAAATGATACCTTTATAAAATATTAATTATCTACAAAAACTGTCTCCTTCTGGGCTTGCTATTCTGTCCCCACTAATCTTGCTGTCTGTACCTAGGCAAGAATTTGCTTTAACTGTAGTGTTAGAAAAACATTTTATATTTGAAAATGGAAATCCCTCATTACTAGGTTTCTTTTTGAAACAGTCCAACACATTTTTTGCTTTTTTTATTAGAATTTCACTAATTTGTGCAAATTTGATAGCTACTTTAATAAGGCTTCAAAAATGTGGTAAACCCTTCAGTTTAATCAAGCTTTATTTTATAAATTCAATAAAGCTTTATATCCTTCTTTATGGAAAGCACATCCATTTCATGCTAGTTTAAGTCTATAAATATTTTAAATTCCATCATATTTTTAACTCTTTTTGCCAAATTTTTCTAATTTTGGTCATATTACTGTTGTCTTGTTAAAAAAATCTAAGTTTCCAGCTTTTTACTCGTGGATTTCTAGGTAGACCATCATACCCTCATCAAGTAACAATAATCACATTTCTTCATTTAAATATTTACTTTCTTTTTATTGCCTGCCTTGTATTGGCTAAAACAACACTGAAGAACAGTAACAATGGGGTATATTTTTCTTTCCTAACTTTAATGGCATATCTGAAATGGATATGTACACTGTATCATGTTAATGAGAAACATTTTTATTCTACTTTTTTTTATTCAGTTAGAAAAAGATGTCAAATTTTAGCATATACTTTCACACCTGATAACATAATTTTGCTCCCTTAACCTATTAGTAAAACAAGTTTCATGAAGAGATTTCATAACAATTGAACCAGATTTACATTATCCTTAGAATAATTCCTCTTTGGTTATAGTGCATTATTCTTCTGAGGCACTGATGAGCTTGAGTTTCTTATCTTTTATTTATAACATCTGCTCAAAAATGAGGGTGCACATAAGTCAGACTAACATGCACATTTTTTTTAGTGTGCTGTTTTGTCAGAATTTTATGACTATAATTATAAAATGAATTGAGAAGCTCTACATCATTTTTATGTTCTGTCCCATAAACATGTTTCATAGTTTTGTCTGTTAAATCAACAAACCCAACTCATTTTAAACCAACTCGTCCCAGAGAGTGGAAGAGAAAAACATTTTTTTCTACAAAAAATTCATAAGCTTTCTCTTTTAGTATTAAAATGTATTATAATGCTACATCAATTATGATCCTGGTTTAAGAATAAACACCTATCAAGGAAACAGGAAAGAATAGTGAGGAAGAGGTCCCAGGATAGTACTTAAATGTGGTAAGGAATATTTATAAATCAGGAGGGGAAAAACGGTGGTAAAATGTATGAGTATTTAAAAAAATAAAGAACTTTATCTTCTACCAATCATCTAATAAATTTCAGATGGATTAAGTGAGGGGGAAAAAAACAACATTTCTTTACATCGAAAATGTCATAAGCTATAGTCGTATTATAGCTCCATGGGGCGGAGTAATAAGTAGTCATACAGAGACATGAGAGAAACACTAAGTGGTCATCTCCTGGATGAACTGCTAAGTGCAAAAAAAGCAGAGAGAAGGAGAGAGGGAAAGAGGGAGAGGGGGAGAGGAGGAGAGGGGGAGGGCGGCGAGGGGGAGAGGAGTATGTGTGTGTGTACATATGTATATATATATATTTAATCCTGGGAGGTGGAGATGCATATATATATGTATGCATTTACTCCTGTTTTTAAAGAATAAAGACAGCACCAAAAGCTAACAGAAATGGTCATTTGCAGAAAGGAGATGAACAGGATGGAGGGCGAAAGAGAAGGAAGCTGGACTTTTCCTAATACACCTTTTTGTAACTTCTTACTCTGCAACCATGTAAATGGTTTAATAAGTATATAACAGAATTAAGCTCTGTTGAAAAAAATTTCTTAACCATTGAAAGCACAAATGGAAAAAAATCAACCTATCAAACTGGTGGCTTAACAATTGAGAGAATTATTTCAAGTAAAGTGAAACAGTAATTATATATCCCTTAGTGTTACATAGCTGTAGCCAAAAACAAAACAAAACAAAAAACCCCACCCCAAATTGCAAAGAAATCTTAAACTTATCAGGAATCATATATTTAGTACTTATCGTTTTGAAATTGCATGTTATGAAATTACATATATATATATATATAATACTATACATAGTAGGACAAAGTAAATAATGTTCATTAATTTAGAAACAGATTTTCAGTGTGGAATAAAAATATACATATATAAAATTAAAGATGTTAAATAAATGCTGCAATCTTATATCTGAATGAAAAAGATCAATGTGAACTAATGTATTTTCACCTAAAAAATTACATATTTTCTAGTTCTGTCCTAGAAAAGGCCTAGAAACAATGACAAACCCTAGTAACGAGATTGTGTTTTCTAAATATCTTTCCGACCACAAGTAATAAAGCTTTTTGAAGAAATGCCCGATTCTAGGTCTGGAGAAGAAAATCTTCAAGATGAGGTAGGAACATCTTAGCTCACTTGTTTTCTGTTGCAACAAACACTTCTTGGGGCCACATCAAAGGACAGAGGAGCCATGTTGAAGGTGCCCCCACTGATCAAAGATGAGACGATTTTATCAACAACAAAACTATAATACATTGAAACATACTGCACATCCAATACATAAAGAGTCCTAAGTTCTTAATGATAATTTTAAAAGAAACCACCTCATAAGTTACTGTAGAAGAATGCTAGAAAAGCAACTCATTATTCCGAAAACTAAAAATGGAAAGAATTGAATATTTATCCTTTCCTTCCTATATAGACTGTACCTCAAGATAAATAGTTTATAGGGAAATTTTCTTGGTAGCAAAATTCCAAAAAGAATGATAAAAATCAGAAAAACTCAAAGTCCACCACCTTTAATAAAATATCAGATAGAGGCAAAGGCCAGCAATGGCCACTGACCCATTAGCCGAAGGCAAGGGCCGACAAGGCCGACAACAGCTGAAGCCACTGGTCAACCTTAACCTCCCAAGTAGAAAGATGGTCAGATAGATACAAAGTGCCTGCCATGGAGCCACGACAAGCAAATACTACCTGCTACGAAGTTCTGTGCCAAAAAAAATCAAATCCGAATCTCATCGGGGCTCCAGATTTGCACTGTCCAGTAAGGAAGCCAGCTAGCTACCTGTTGCTACTGAAATTTGATTTTAAAAACATTTTAAGCTACAATACAATTCTTCAGCCTCACTAGTCACATTTTAAGTGCTCAATAACCACATGTGGCTAGTGGCTACTGTACTGCAAAGCAGAGATAGAGAATATTTCCATCACCACAGAAAAAGCTGTTGGACAGTGCTATGCTGAGTAAAATGACCAGTTATAAAAAATACAGGAATTAAAAAAACACATATTAAGATATGAGAGGGAGCATTTGAGATCCTGCTTCCCAGCATCCGGCATGTTGTCTGTTTGGCTCAAATAAACTCTTAAAAAATAGAAATAAAGAAAGAAAATACATCACAGGGTTAGAATTAGCAATTGCATCCTGGAATTTTCCAGAATGCAGGAAATTTTAAAGAACAAATGATCCAGATTTTTTCAAATAAATGTGCCCATTTCCAAGACAGTGCCCCCGAAGCCCCCTCACCTCAGAAACGGCCCGAATGATGCCGGAGATGAGGCCGCACAGCTGGTTGCCTCGGGTCAGGAAGGCTGACAGGTCGAGCTTGAGCATGTCCCGTTGGCGATCGGAGGCGTCCAGCTGCTGGCTGAGCTGCAGCACCTCCTCCTGCAGGGCGTAGAGGCTGCGCAGGCGGCCCTGGCCCTCCTCCCTACGCAGCCGCTCCTGCTCCGCCTGCCGCAGGCGCTGCTGCTCTGCCTCCCGCAGCTTCAGGTTGAGGATCTGAGGAAAGGGCCGGCAGGGGACCTCTCTAAGGTGACCTCTCTGCGGGGCTCCCGGGCCTTCTCTCTCTACACGCTTCCGGTCCTATGTGGGCAACAGGCTTTCACGGATGGGCCCGGGGCAGGAAAAGACTGCCCAGGGTCAGCCATCCAGAGCCGCGATATGGGCCAGGTCCTCTGTGACCGTCTGCCAGAACCCGACTCCTGGGGCAGGTCACAGCCAGACCCTGAAACCCCCACACTGGCCGTCCCAGACTCTGACCTTTGCTCTGTGCCGATGCTCAGCTTTCAGCTTCTCCTGCTGGCCCAGGGCTTCTCTGGAGCTGCATGAGAAACGGCAGGAAGAAACCATCAGCCGTCAGCTGTGTCCCCCACGCAGTTCCACGCCCCCTAAAAGCCTCCCTTTGTGATCCACTGGTACCTTTCCGAAGCCAGTTATTTTTCTGGGTTACAAGCTCCTCTGGCTATTTTATCTATTTGGACATTTAAGGACTCGGGAGAAGTGCAACCCCTTCCTTCTGGGCTTCCTGTGGGACGGGGTTCCCGCGGACCGTCCCGACGCTCCCGGTCACAGCTCAGGGAGGCTCACCTCTGCTCCATCACTTCCCGTAAGTCCTGGAACTCTTTATGATGCTTCAGTTCCTTCCGTTCGTCAAACCGCTTCAGCTGCTCGGATGCCATCTCAGAGAGCGCGCGCACCTTCCGCTCCTGCTCCTCCTGCCACTGCCTCAGGCCCTCCTGAAAAGGACGAGCACCTGCTCTGTGGGGCTCCATTAGCTCTCAGATCATTACCCCCCGGAACACCCTCCCGTCTGTCCCTCGTGCCATCAGATACTCGAGGGCACGGAATCAGCTGCGTGCCTCTCAGAACCTCTGCTCAGTCACCTCTCTCCTTCGGGGTGATTTTTAAATTCAGCTGTTAAGGTAAGCTCTTCCACATGCCCCATAAAATTTAGGCCACTCCAGTGTAAGCTGGGAAGGGACAGGTATTTGTCAACATAGTATCAAATAATCCAGTACTTTTAGGCTTCCATCTTGTGTATTCTTATGAAGGGTTCAAGGTGATCTATAGAAATTCTTACTCTAATTCCATAAACACGCCACGCACACTTCTAGCTCACTCCTATTATCGTGTTATTATTATCTCTGCCTAGATTTCCACCCCGTCCCCCACCTCCACTTAGGACAGTCCCTGTCTCTTACACCGAAAGGTATCAGGTATGTTATTTATTCTTCATGAATATTCTCCTGTGGTTTTTTAAGAGCAATTTGACATTTAACTACCAGATTTTGTGGTACATATCCTGACACTAGTTGCATTTTAGAAATTTATCCTGAGGAAATACTTGCATATGTGTGCAAAGATATATGTACAAGGATGCTCACTGCAGTCTTGTTCACTATGACAATGAATTTGAAACAATTTAAAATAACTGGGGAAAGATTAAATATATTACAGTAGGTCATATTAGAGAATACTCTGCAGCCTTTAAAAGGGATGAGATGCTACATATACTGGCATGGAGATATATCAAAATATATTGTTAAGACATTACGTTATTCTACTTTTAAAGTTTTTAAAACTTCCAGGGCAAGAAGGCAAATTTAGCACAAGCATACATATCCTCTCCTCTGAGACTCTGTTTAAATAAGAGCTGGGAAGAAAATGAGACTCAATAACTCTCTCTCTCCCCTCCCCCACTCCCCTCTACATGATCTCCACTGCTACCACCCTAGTCTAAGCAACGATCATCTTTTTTTTCAGTGCTTTAATGGTATTCCCATCTTTCACTTGAATTACAAGTCTTCTAACTACATTTTACTTATTTCTTGTGTTTACTTCTGTCTCTCCCCACCAGCAAGTAAGCTCCATGAGGACACATGGATTCGTGTCTACTCTGTCCACTGTTATATCTAGATCTAAAACAGCATCTAGCACATAAGTGCTCAGTAAGTATTTGTTGTCTCAATGAATAAATGAATAAGGGTGATGCTAGAAGACTCTGACTTTATAAACTCCCGTGCTTTTTAAAAAATTTTACAAAATCATGCATTGCTTTCCTAATAAAAAATAATAAAGCCAAATTAATTAAAATAGTGCTGTTCTTTTCTCAAGAGGCTGTTAAGGTCCATCTTCTCAGTATAATCTAATCTGACAATCCCAGATCATCTTCAAATTTTGCAGAAGTAAATAAAAGCTAGGAAAGCCTAAGTAATGTTCCCAAAGCCACATGTAAAATAGGAGAGTATAGATTTAAAACTAGATTTGACTTCAGAGGGCTTACTCTTGATGGCTACATTATATCATCCCCCCAAATGAATCGGGAGCTACTAGGAGGTGGGACACGATGATTAGCATACAGCGGGCATTCATAAACCCTGAGACACTGCCTTTAAATATGGCTCCCTAGGGTCAAGCCTGCCTTGATTCATGGGTCACTTACTACTCCTTTCATTCTGTGCACCAGTTCATACATTCGGATGCAGCCTTCCACTTTGATCCTCCTGGCGGACTGAAGTACCATAGATTCTGTATGCTGGGATTCATGTTTTCTCTATATAGAGAGAAGACAAGAAAATTAAGCTTTTAAAAAGGTACAGTGGTTAGTGTTTTCCCTTCTGGACAAAAACCACATCCTTGCTTACGGACAGCTAATAACAATGACAAAATAAATTAGGTTACAACAGTGTGCTTTTCATGATGTTGACCTTGTTCTAATTGTTTTTCTTAATAAATTGGTGTTTGTTGAACTTTGGGTCTTCCTTCCTTCCTTCCTTCCTTCCTTCCTTCCTTCCTTCCTTCCTTCCTTCCTTCCTCCCTCCCTCCCTCCCTCCCTCCCTCCCTTCTTTCTTTTTTTGCTTTTCTGCTTGTTTTGATCTGCCTAGCCAAATTTTCTCCATTTGTGCTAGGATGGTTTGGGTGGAACAACCCCAACCTACATCCCAACTCTTCCACCCTTCTGGCTCCAGGAACAAGCATGTGACCAGCTGGTAATCAAAGTCTTCTAGCCCCTGTAGCCAGTATCTACAGCAGCAATGAGGCTTATGAGCCACGTTAGGGCAGACTCCATCTTTGAATTTCTATGATGGAGCTAACTGGGAAGGCTTTCCCTTCTTCTGGGGATGCTAACCTAAAAGGATGTGTGTCGAGGGCTACCAATAGCCATCTTGCCACAGAGATGAAAAATGAAACCAATAGGGTTAGGCTGAATTGAGAGATGGAGAGGCAAAGCCCTGTGTTTGGGTCACTGGATCAAATCAGAAATGTCAAGCACAAATACACAAAAAAAACAGATTATCTAGATCATTGATTCCGAATGCACACCTAGATTTCCTGGCAATATAAGTCATTCAATTCCTAGCCCCGCCCACTTTTTGCTTAAGCTAGCAACTGGGTTTCTGTTATTTAATACCAAAAATTCCTAAATGATACAGTAATCCATCACATAAAGCCATCCCAAACTTTATGTAAACCTCAAGAATTATGGAATTTTGTACCTGGAGAGGACCTCAGCAATTTAGTCCAGTACCAAATATATGGGTAAAAAAAAAACAGAGGCCTAACGAGGAAAAGAGGCTTCCTGGAAGGCATGCCATAATGTTGGCAGGATTTGAACTAGAACCTACTGCCTTTGAGAAGCTGCTCATAGAAACTTAAAAATTTTTTTTTCTCTTGAAATAACTATAATTCACAGGAAGTTGCAAAAATTCATACAGGGAGCTCCTGCATATGCCTTGCTCAGTTTCCCCCAATAGTAAGATCTCTATAAATACAGTAAATACAGTAAAATATAAAAACGGTAAATTGACATCAGTACAAGCCACAGAATTTATTAAAATCTCCCTGCAGAAAGTTTCTCACTATAATATATTTAAAAGCAATGAAATGGAAATCATTGAAATGCCTAATTATAGAGGAGCAGTTTAATAAACTATAGCAGCAGTCCCCAACCTTTTTGGCATTGGAGACCAGTGCTCCTATGGGAATCTAATGCCTGATGACCTAAGGTGGAGCTGAGGCGGTGATGCTAGCGCTGGGGAGCGGCTGCAAGGACAGATAAAGCATCGCTTGCTGGCCTGCAGCTCACTCCTGCTGTGCAGCCTAGTTTCTAACAGGCCATGGACCAGTACCAGTCCACGGCCCAAGGGTTGGGGACCCCTGAATGATAAAATATTATATATCTGGTGAGTACAATATTTATAAAGGTGGAAATAACATGAACAAATAATTCATGAACAAAATAATGTTGAAAGGAAGTAGAATCGAAAGTGCACATACAACTTAATTATGTCAAGGTTCAAATATGCAGGCACATGAGCCTGGAAAGAAGTAACTGTTGACTGAAATGATGATATGATAGGGAGATTTAAATTTTTTCTTCTGATGCTATGATAATGTTTTTTCAATAACTGAAAGTTTGCAGTGGGGAAGGGCAAAAAGAACAAAGAACTTTGAAAGTATAGCAACAACAAAAAGAATAATGTTAAATGAGAGAAGCAAAGGCAGGGGCAAAACAGAGACAGCATTAGGGTAAAAACTCATTTAGAAATAATGATAACTAAGGTATAAAAATTTTAAGAGCAGGTATAAATTTTACTCTAAGGCTTCCAGCAGCTAGCACACAGAGGGAGACCTTACCAGTTAAAAAGATGCAAGATTTATGAGAAAAAAACAATCCCGTCGCTCATGACATTAATTACTATTCTTGGCAGTTAGAGGACAATTTCTCTTTCTCAGTCTTTATAAAGAGAACACTGAGTGGTATAACCCACACCGTCCCTATAAACACTACAACAAAAAGCAATCATGATTTTTCCCAGGGTCAGGTCACTGTGTCCTATGACAATGTTAACCAATTCAACTTTGCAGCCACCACTGTCTTTTGGCTGCAGCCTATTAAAAACCTTACCTTGGTTCCATCTGGTGTTGCTGGGAAGGCTGGTGAGAAGGCAAGGCTTCTGTCGGAAGATGTGGGAACAGATGAAGGCTGATCTAGGCCTGAAGTAGATGTGGAGGAGGATGAAGTCTTGGAGGGAGATTGGTTCTCTTTCTTGTGGGGCAGGACATGATCTACCACCCATGCAGAGTAGGAAGACAGCTGGGGAACAGACATACATTCTTCTAAAACATCCTAGAGAGAAGAAGACGGTTAAGCTCAACCGGCATGTCAACTGATCTAAGCAACCAAAGATAACCCACTCCATGCTTTCCTGAAAATCTAAGAAGGCTATACGCAAACATACATATGTAAGTACCAAAGAGCCAACGTAACTGCATTACCAATCAGAGATGAAGAGAAAGGACAGTAGTTTCTTGCTAATGACCCTATTTTCCTTTCAGAGTATCAGACTAAATAACCCTAACTACAGAAAAATTTTAAATAATGCACAAAGATGGTCATTAAAGCATATGAAAAAGCAATTTAAAATGTTGGAACAGAAAAGAACACTAGAAGAATTTTGAAGTGAACTACAGTATGTATACACAGAGGGAGATCAGTCATTAAAAAATACTGACTGTGAATCCTACGTGCTAACATACTTAAGATTCAATTTTTAAGTGGAAAAACAAGAGTATAAACGTCTACAATTATGTAAAATAAAAACAAATGCTGCTACATTAAAAAACATGAAGGAAATATTCCAGAAGTTATTTTTAAGTTTGGGTAATAAGCGCCATATTTCTCCTTGTTCTAGTTTTACATATTAATTTTTTTAATAAGTGTATTATAATTTTAAAGTGACAATATGAATATAAGAAATAAGCAATGAAAAGTAGTTATTGATGTAAAAGCCAATGGTTTAAAAAATGGAATTTATAACAGAAGTCTATAAAACAAGGTCTAGATGCTCTCCAGTGTGTGTATGAACAACTTATTCAACTGTACCAGTTAACTATATGTTTAGTGTACAGTGCTTTAAACCAGAGACGCTTCTGTCATTTAATTGTAGTTAAAGTACACAGCAAATTTTGCCTGGTAACTTCACTTGATGTCAGGAAAATAGTATCAGGAAATATGGAAAAAACAGGACACTAGTGATTAAGAGCTCTGAGTTTACAATCAGCCTTTCTTGGTCTGAATTCCATCTCTGCATTCTACTTACCTGTAAAACCTCAGACAAGCTACCTAACCTCTCTGTGCCTCAGCTTTGTCGCTTCTAAAATGGAATAAAGGATCTACTTCAAAAGATTGAGGTGGGGAGGGTGGTGCTGTTAAAAGAGTAATAAAAGACCTAGAACAGTACCTGGCACATAATAATTACTCAAAAATTGCAAGCTATGATTTTATCTGGATCAGTGGTTCTCAAGCAGGGCCAATTTTACCCTCCAGGGGACATTTGGCAATGTCTGGAGACAACCGGGAGGTTGCTACTGGCACCTAGTGGTTAGAGGCCAGGGATGCTGCTAAACCTCCTATAATGCACAAGGGAGCAATGGTGGCCCCCATTCCACAACAGAATTATCCAGCCCGGCCCAAAATGTCACAGGTGCTGTGGTTGAGAAATCCTGATCTAGATCATAGGTACACGTCCCATGTACGAAAAATAGATATTCAACCCATGAGGAACCATCTGGACACAGAAGCAAAATGCTTTATGTACACTTTAGACGATCGTGAGGCTCATTTTTAAGATATACTAGAAATAACACTGCTACAACACCTTGTTACTATTCCTACCCCAAAATAAATTCCAGAGGCAAAGTTACATACAAAAACACTATAAGCAGAAAAAAATTCAACATGACAAACTAGAAGAGATATATGCACTATATATCACAGATAAAGGCCTATTATCCCTGATACATAAAGAACTAGTAAAAATTAAGGGGAAAAACCCACTGAAACCCCACCAAAAAAAGGGGCAAATGACATAAACTGGAAATTTACGAATAAAGATATGAAGTTATCATTTAAATATATGAAAAAGTGTTCAACTTCAATCAAAAATAAAATTTATTATAAAACTACACTGAATCCTTATGTTTACCTATTAGATAAGCAAAAATTAAAAGTATTATAATAATACATTCTGTTGACAAAGCTGTGAGCAAATGGGCATAATCATGCATTGCTGATTGAAGGCAAACTGGTAAACCTATTATGGGAAGGAATTAGGTGACATATAACAAAAACTACATTTATCTTTTGACCCAACAATCCCACTTCTAGAAGTTTATCTTGAATATATACCTCCCACAAAGTGAAATACACATGCCCAATGTTACAAGTAATGGATAAGAACTCACTTAAGAAAATAAGAACCTGAGTTCATATTAATATAATTAATTAAACAGGAGAGAAAAGAAAACCCTCCCTTATGGCAGAGTGCCAACTGACAAATGTAGAAGGGACGGTGGATATAAAGAAAACACCATTTGGCTATATCACAGAGGTGATTGATTTAGGCAGAAATCCATTAATGCTAAGAGTGGAGTTCTGATGAGAGAAAAGATACATATTGGTGTAATCTTGGAATACCTCTCCATGAATACTAATTAGTTAAAAGGGATAAATGATTAATTAAGTGGAGCTATCTAGCATATACCAATGTGACCAGGTGATCAAGGTTAGTAGCATCACCAGCGGTGTCAGGATGGTTTGAAGCATCTGTGTGCTTCCTGGCGTGACTGAAACCACAGCATTTCTGCGGTAGTCCTGCCAAGAATGCATACTCTGAGTATACACACCAGTCAGACCCATGCTGGGACTTGCCCTACAGAATATAAGGTATGTATTCTTTAAAACTGTCAAATATATAAAAGAAAAGAGAAATGCTTCAGAATCGTTTCACAAAAAGTCTGAAGTAGCTCGATTACCAGCAACTTGGGAACAGGAGCTAAACCTGAACTGTCTCTACATTCCACCCCCCACCCCTCCAGCGGTCTAGTACAGGGCTTTGCAAATAGTGACCACGCCCCCATTAAACTTCACTGGTCCGCCCAAGGTCATCTAAAACTTTGGTCTTTTTACTGGCAGCAAGAGTTTAGGTCATATTAATTGCTCACTGCTAAAATCTGGATCTCCTAGCACAAGAGGTGCGCCGTAAATTAAATGACCCTGAGCCCCGGGTTGCTGTGACAACATGGGCGGAGGCGCCTAACTCTGGTTGGGGAGCAATGAAGCCTTCAGAAAGAGCACCTCTGACGTAAGGAGCGTTCCCCCAATGCCTAGAATTTGCTAGAGAAGGCAGAAATCCCAGGACAGGATAATGTAGCCACACAGAAGAAACAAACACGGGTTGTTAGGATGCACGGGATCCCGGCGCAGGGGCCAAAAGGGCCACAGCCCCATCCAGGTCCATTGCTCACCTCGCCCCGCAGTAGCCAGTCGCGGTGGTAGCAGAGGCGACCTTTCTCGGAACTGCGCAGTGCCTGCAGGGTCTCCCAGCAGCGACCCTCCGACGGCATCGTACACCCCGCCGCAGCTCTCTCGAGCTGCCGCTTGTGACAAAACAAGACCTCGAATCAGCCGCCCAGAAATGGGGGCTCGCTTCCGCTTCCGGGGCACGCACGCAGAAGCGCAGAGCAACGCACACCTCACTTCCGGTGCTGACCGGACCGTCCGCTGGCACTGGGGAGGACGCGTAGTGTTTGGACTCAGGAGCTGGGCGCCAGGGCAGAGGGCTTTTGAGACCTAAAGCCTCCCGATTGCAGAGTGAAATATGTAGTATTGATGAGGATGTGAAGAAATTGGATCCTCTCCCACACTGCGAGTAGAACTCTTCAAAATGGGGCAGCTGCAATGGAAGACAGTCTGGCAGTTCCACAAAAAGGTTAGAGTTGCCATTTGACCCAGCAATTCCCCTAGGTATCTACCCAAGAGAATAAAAATATGCATCCACACAAAAACTTTCGGGGGTAGTAGCCAAAAAGTGGAAACCCAAATGTCCATCAACTGATGAATGGGTAAATAATATACAGTGTCATAAAATTGAAGTACAAATAAATACATGTTACAACATGGATGGCCCTTGACAACGTGCAAAGCGAAAGAAGCCAGTCACAAAAGGTTACATATTGTATAATTTCATTTATGTGAAACGTCCAGAATGGCAACTCCATAGAGACAAGGAGACTTTATTAGTGGTTGCCAGTTGCTGGGGTACAGGGGGAAGGAGAATGGCTGCTAATAAAGCTTTCTTTTGGGGGGGTGATGAAAATGTTCTAACATTAGATAATGGTGAGCATTGCACAACTTAGTGATACTAAAAAACACTGAATTAGATACTTTAAAAGGGTGAATAACGTTCATGGTATGTGAATTATATCTATAAAAATAAATGTGGTTTACCATCACCCAAAGCCAGCTTTTAATTAGGACCCTTTAATTTTCACCCTTCTTTTACCTATTTCATGAGATAAGTTTGAGGTAGAAAGGCTTCTCTCTAGAGTTTGAAACCATATAACATTTTTCATTTTTTGGATTTTTTTTTACTAACTCTTTGGACAAAAAAAAATGTTGTTGGGAAAGTCCCAACATTGGACTCTGAGAGTGGTGAGCAATATAAATACCAGTGCCCTGCGCTGAGGTTTGACAATAATAATGAGTTATAGAAATAAGCATGTAGGTGTAAATTTGTCAACTGTCTTTTCTTGGGATGGTCTTTCATAGATTGTAAGTTCAAGTCCATTTATGTGAAGGGTATGAAAACAGGCTTGGTTCTGTGGCAATGTAAGCTGGTAGTTGTTTTTTTCAGAACTTCCTTGGCAAAATGAAAGCCAAACACTACAAAATTTGGGAGGAAAGGAAGTTTTCTTGTGAAATCCAGACGTCTGGGTGGGGCCCATTACCTTAGAGGACAAGGGGACTCTCTGGTGTTGTGGACTTGGGTTAGAGTGGCTGAGAGAGGATTAGACTAGGTTGCCCAGAAGGGCAGTACCAGCTAGAATGAAAAGGTTAGAGTTCAGCACAGTATCGAGAATTTGTTCTCTTGAAAGAATTTGTTGTTCTTTTAAATACAGGAAAATACAAAGAAAAAATAGCCAACAACCTTATCATTCAGAAACCAATTAATGTTTTAAAAATAGTAACATATGCACATTGCATCATCCTCGTAACAACAGTTAAAGTGATCTGCCCCCAAACACAGCGAGGCCTCCAGCCATCTCTCAGAGTTATGTGAAAGCACACAAAGCAGAAAGAACCAATCTGGGCCAAAATGAAATCAAAAGACTAATGTTCCATGCACCAAGTATTTTAAAAGTGTTTACTGGCTCTCCTGCAGCATTTTACTTACTCATTTTTAAAAGGAGGATGGGGTGGGTAAAGGAAATCGTCCAAAAGAGTCTTAAATATTGATT
This sequence comes from Macroglossus sobrinus, assembly GCA_004027375.1. Taxonomy (NCBI): domain Eukaryota; kingdom Metazoa; phylum Chordata; class Mammalia; order Chiroptera; family Pteropodidae; genus Macroglossus; species Macroglossus sobrinus. The sequence continues at coordinate 75,595 of PVKZ01002382.1, forward strand.
ATAAAAGCTTTTTGTAAAACAATAAAATATTTCTGGAATAAATGCATTCCATAGATACAAACCTGGCAACGAGAAACAAAAATCAATGAGGTTGGAATTACACTTTTAAAAGGCCAACTGGAACGGGAGCCCTTGAGTGTTTACTTGTGAAGTGCGTGGGGGCAAGTGGCCTAAAGGACTCGGGTATGAGAGGTTTCCACTGGGCTCGGGAAGGGAGTTTTGGGGAAAACACCGTGCCCATGAATTAAGGGGAAGAGAAAGTGAATATGCTCACAAGCCCAGGAAGGGCAGTGAGGACTTCTGGCTCACAGCTCCTGCTGGTTCAGGCTCAAGGAAACCCAAGAAAGATAGTCCTAAAAAAGAGGGTTGTAAGGGGACTGGAGGAAAAACTCTAGACCCAACAGTCTCCCGGGACAGGAATGAGCCAAATCATGGTGATAATAGTAGACTTAAGGCCTGGCAAGGTAATTAGAAACTGCCATCAGGCAACTCTATCAGAGAGGAGAGAACTAAGTGGTTCCTGTCCTTCATCCCTTCCTGCTTTGGGGACTTTCATGGAGCCAGCAGCTGAGGACCAGATCCTGCATACACTTCATCAATGGAAGAGAGAGGAAAACCAACAGGCTTTCCAGGTAGGGCTTGGCAACAACTCCTCAGTTCCCATGACATCGATCCGGGCTTCCGGCCCGAGAGCAAGACCTGCGGCCTCAGGCTGGAGGCGATCTGGAGCGGATGGGAGAGCTGGTCAGGTAGGTAGTGTAAGGACTGTCCCCAAACACGTTGGCGTAGGATGACTTGAGGAACTGGACGTAGTTCTGCATGCTGCGGTTGGTGCTCTCCGACTGCTCCAGGCGATCTTTCAGGTCCTGCAGCCGGCTCTGGTAGCGACGGTCAGCCTAAGAGGAGAAGGGGTGCGGGCACGTGTGTGAGACGTCCACAACGGACAGGTTCATGGTGAGGCGGAGACTTTATTAGTGGTTGCCAGGGGCTGATGGAAAGAGGAGTGGGGGGAGTGGCTGCTAATGGGTACAGGGTCTCTTTCTGAAAATATTCTCAACTTAGATGGTCGTGAATATACTATATTCACAGAATCTACAACTCTGTGAATATACATTGACTTGGGCAATTTAAGTGATTGGATTTTATGGTATATAAATATCTTAACAGAGCTTGGGATATATTACTTCAGGGATGAGAAAACGGGTAGAGAAAAGTCCAATCATGTCATGTTCATAAAAACAAAACACATGGCCCTGCAGGCCCCAGGAAGCCAGAATCTCAGTCCTCTCCCTTCCCTTCCCTCCCGTCCTCCAGCCCAGCTCACGTCATCTCGGCTCCGCCGCAGTTGGTTGAGTTCAGTTTTGGTCCTGCTCAGTTGGGTCTCAAGGTCCAGGATTTTGTTCTGGGCTGCTCGCTCCTTGGAGACTGCGTGCTCCTTGGTTTGTTCCACCTGCCCAGAAGGTACAGAGGTGGAGCTGGCTTACCTGACATGGGGAACACCTGGCGAGGTGAGGGCTTGGCCACGCCCACTATCTGGTCTCCCTGTCAGCACTTGCACATTGCCATGGACAGGTCTTTGGAGCCTCAGGGCAGAAGCTAACTATGGGGACCACCTCTACAGCCAGCTTTACCTGCCCCTTCCCACCACCCTGTGAGTCGTCACCTTAAGATGTGGCAAACCTGTCCAAGTCCCATGCAGGTGGCAATTAAGTGAGCAATTGTGAGTAAAGTGCCAGATCCTTTGCCATAATTGTTCAATTTGTTCTTATGGTAAATTCATAAGAAATTTACCATTATACCCATTTTTCAGATGAGAAGACAGGCTCACAGAGGTTAGATGATTGCCCAAAGTCACAGAGCTTATTAGTAACGGAACTGAGACTGACCTGCCTTCTAGCATCTTCAATGGCGCTCTCCAACTGCCTTGCTAGGGTCCCACATTCTCGTGTTTTCTCCTCCAGCCGCAGCTGGGACTGGTGGATTGCCTCCTCCCTCTTGGCAATCACTTGCAGGAACTCGATATTCTGGGCACTGGTCGCCTCCAGTTTCCTAGGTAAAAGCACACAGTCAGATCCTGCTCATACCCCTACTTGTCCTGTTCCACCCAGCCAGGGGGCTGCCAGCCACTCCTGGACTGGGGATCTCATCACGCCAACAATCTCCAGGGAGCAACAGGAATAAACCAAAGAAGTCTGCTGATCAGCCAGGCGGCAAGGAACTGCAAATGGAACAGCTGGTGGGAGAGCTGGATGAAGAGTGGGAAAAGCAGGCATAGACTGTGCGAAGTGTGCTTGTCATCACATGTGATATGGCAACTGGCAGCTTGGGAAGGTGGGTTCCAGTATTATCTCCCCTTTACAGATGAAGCAGCTAGGCCTCAGAGACGTGAAGCCATTGGCCCAATGTCAGCACAGCTGGCAAGTCTGTCACCAAAACCCATGCCCTCAACTATTTGTTCACTGCTGCCTTCCTCAGAAAAGGGACTTCAGCTGGACCACTCAATGTGACCAGCCATGGGGCAGCAGTGACCATCTTGCTGTGCATACACAGCCCCCACTGTACTTGGGACTGTGTTCCAGTTTAAGCAGCTCTGCTAGTCCTGCTGTGCCTCGGAGGTCAGCAGAGTGGAGCAGAGGTGGAGCCCAGGAGACCACCTGGTCCAAGTCCCTACCTGCAGGCTGCACGAGCAGCTGCGGCCTCTCGGGACCTCAGGCCTTCCATGTCTGAAAAGAAGGCTCCAGCCCTAATTCTATAGATGTTAAAAGCTCTGGAGGAAGACAGTGGGCTAAGGCGCAGCTTTGCCAGGCACCAGCTGTGTGACTTCGGGCAAGTCACTTAACCTCTCCTCGAGTACAGTTTTCTCATATTTAAATTGGGATAATACCAACTACACTAACTGTATTGTGCATTTTCGTATGCCAGGTGATGTGCTAATAAGCCCTGTGAAGATGATCTCCTTGAAGACTCACAAGAACCCATAAGCTAGACTGGTTCCCTACCTTAACCCTTTTTTAAGGTGAGTAAACAGAGGTTCAAAAGGATTAAATAAATGATGGGCCACAAGGCCAGGGCTTCTGATTCCAAAAGGTGTAGTCCTCACCTCCTCTGTTTCCAACAGTCCCCAAGTAATAAGAATCAGAATGGTCTTGGGGAGGGATGATCAGGAACACAGAGCAGAATGGGGGAGAAATGTCCCCCACTCAGCTTCCTGGCCCTTCTGGTTCGCTCGAACGAAGCGTGACTGATAAGCGGTGCCTACGGAGGGTCTGACCTCGATCGCACGGATCTGGACGGCCCCCCCAGCCAGAGACCTTCCTCTCTCCCCCAATGCTTACCACTGCAATGGAAGCAGCTTTTCCTCTGAGGTCTGCCTAGTACCTTCCAGGGCCTCGAGTCCCTCAAACATTTCCGCACACTAAGCCCAAAGCAGCTAAGTGGCTGAAAGTCTCAGGTCCTAGGAAGAGGACAGAGATGGGACCAAGTGCCTCTAACCTCTCCAGTTCATCCACCTTCAGACTCAGCTGTTTATTTTCCTTCTGGGAAGCCTGGTGTTTCTCTCTCGCCATCTCCAGCTTGTCCCCCTGATGTTCGATCTAAAATGACAGGAACAGACTGGTTTAACAAAGAACTTCCCAGGACAGCCCTCCCTTCTCCCTGTGACCTGTCATCCACACCCAGGGAAGAGGCACACTGCCCTCAGCAGGCATCCAAGTCTCAATGCACAACCTGGAGGAGAGGAGAGAGGAGAAAGGAGAGCAGAGAGCAGGGACGGGTTAGGCCCAACTCCCAAGACTGAAGGCTTTCCTGCACCGAGAGAAGCTGGGTTTGATCCTGAAGAACCGTGATGACACTTTCTTGATCAGGAGAGGCCACTCAGTGAGATCCAGGGCAGACATGAGAAGGCAGAAGCATGGCAGGCCGACACGACACAGCAGGGAGCTTTACCAATAATGTTGTCAGTACTGCTGATTTCCTTCTCCCCTGAACTGGGGACAAGTGCAGGCAAGACATCAGGGAATCTGTGAATGCTCTCAGGCTGGCAAGTCTGAGAAGTTATCCAGAGGCTGATTTGTGCACAAGCCTCAGATTATCTGGGCTCGAAAGAGAATGCTCAGTTTGAGGGAAGGCAGGTCATTTAAGAGTACTGAGCACACAGGCTTGGGAATCTGACAAAGCTGGCTGGCTGGGTTCCAATCCCTGCTGACTGAGAATTAACTCTGTGACCTCAGGAAATTACTTCTCCCCTCTGTGTCCTAGGCTGCTTTCTGTAAAACGGGGAAAATAATATACCTCAGAAAGTTCCTAGAAATGAAGGAGAGAATGGTGGAGCACAGGGCATGTGCTCAAAAATGGGAGCTACTTTTATTATTACAAGGAAGCAGGTCAGGAGAGGGCCTTGCCCACGGTCGCACTGCAGACAAGAGGCATATCCTTTCTTAGGCTCCCGCAGGCATGCTTGCAGTAACCCAGAGGCAGGCTGCTTCTGCAGAAAGGGAGCCCTCTTTCAGGACAGAATCTCAGGCCGCGGATCTGTTAAGAGTAGGGAAGGCTGCGAAAGCGAGAGAACAGTGGAAGAAGAGAACACGCACGGGCCGCTGTCTGTGGGTGCCCAGCTGAGGCCAGCGGCAGAGCAGTGAAGGGCGGAGGCCGGCGAGACTTGGAGCCCTCGGGGGCGGGGCAATAGCAGGAGGGCCCAACAACTTCAGTCGAGTGACGGCTCCTAAAACTACAATCACTTTGTGCAAACACGAGGCATTTGGCACACCAGACTTTTATTTCACAGCACTGATGATAGCTCACTCCTTTCAGAAACAGCAGCCAAGAAAAAGGAAGTAGTCCTCCCTTGGGGGGCGTGCAGGTCATCTTGGTAAGCGGACCCCTGCTCGGGCCAGTTCGTGGGACCCTTTCTGCCAGTCCCTTACCCGGCTGCGCAGGTCTGATATGATGGCTGTGAGGTCGATGTTCTTCCTCTCATAGCCTTGCAGCTGGTCTTGACACTCTGCCAACTTAGCCTCCGTGATCTTGAGGATGTCAGGCAGCTGCTGCAGGTCAGCCAGCTGGGACTGGAACTGCCTACGTGCCTGGAGTGGGGCAGAAAATCCCACCATTGGGAAGGGCCCAGATGCTGAATGGGCCGGGCAGAGAGCTTTGGAGTTGGGACGGGGCTGCCCTCAGTCCCCAGAAGAGGACCCTGCAAGATCTACAGGTAGAAGCACGGCCTGCCCTCCCGCAGGCCACCACGGGTGTCCACTGTTCTCTGGGGGAACACACTTGGCCCTAACCTGCCACCTTTAGTTAAACGATAACACCACCAGGACCCGGGCATTGTACTAAAGCCTCTGATTTACTCATTTAATTCATACAACAACCCCTAAAGTAGGTGCTTTGTCCTTACATAAGGACACTAAGGAGCCAAGGCTCATTTGCCCAAGGTCACTCAGCTAGAAACTGAAAGAGCCAAGATTAAAGCTTAACTCCCAAGCCCCTAAGAAGGTAGTAACAATGTTCTAGGTCAGGAGAGAGCTAAGAAGTATCCAGTGTTCATGCCCCCTTGTATTAACAGGGGGACTGAGGACTAGAGAGGCTCTGTGACTTGTCCAGGGTTATGCCACAAGTCAGTGCCTGAGCTTGGACTCAGCCTGTCTCCACGGTTACTATTAAGATAATCCCTTTGCTTCTAGAAGACTAGCCAAGCTGTCTATAGAAGAATAAAGCAGCAGAGAAAGGAAATTGAAGAAAGATGAAAACCAGGAGGAAAAGGGATAAAGAAAAAGCACAAGATGGTGGAGATGGGAAAAGAGAGAGCACGCATGCACCGGAATGGACCAGCCCAGATATTTTGTTAATTCTTGTCCACAGCAGGGAGGGCATGGGCAAACAGGAGGGACAGACTAACAGACATGGACTTGGGCAGGGGAAGCAAGCACAGAAGGGGAGCAGTACCGCTTCAATCTCTTTGTTCATCTCATCTTTAAGGATCTTGTTCTCTTTGTCACAGCGTTCCAGCTGGGCAGCCACTTCATCTGCCTCCAATCTGGTCTTCATCACCTGGGGACCACCAAAGCACTGGCTCATCTTGGGCAGAGCCCAGTTTTGGTGAAAATCACCTTCCACACCCAACCCCCGCAAGTGGTTCATCTCCCGGCCTGCAGGCCTACCTGACTCTTATAGTTGTCAATCATCCCCTCATAGTTCTTAACCGACGCCTTCAGCTGCTGGACCTCGAGGTGCGCCTGATTGAGTTTGTCCTCCATCGGAGCGAAACTAGCCTACAAGGGGTGGCTCGTGAGTAGACGACAAGAAGGTTCCAGAGCAGGTGGTCATCCCACTCTTGGTTCCTATTCTGAGGGGCCAGCAAGGGGAAGCCCCACCTACTCAAACTCTCAGTTTTCCTCAGAGAGGCCTCTGGGAAAGACACCTACCATGACCAACTCAAGAGAATACAGATGCAAATGAGGGACATCTGTGTTTCCTTGTTCTTATTATAAAAACAATAGTAATCATTAAAGAAAATGGAGATAAGACCAAGAAAAATGAATCGTGATGTAAGATAACTTTGGTTTATGGCTATGTATTTACAGCTATGTATTTACTGTACTTCTCTGCAACTGAAATGTTTTCAATGAACAGTTATGTTATGAACTAGTTCTGAGGTCAATAAATAAATGTCTTACAACCAAAATGTTCACCTTAGCAGATGGAACAAAGTCAGTTAGATATCCAAGTTATACTATAAGGTAACAGTAATCAAAACAGCATAGTACTGGCATAAAAACAGATATACTGATCAGTGGAACAGAAAAGAGAGGCCAGACATAAATCCATGTCTAAACACTCAATATATATGACAAAGGAGGCAAGAGTATACAATGGGGTAAAGACAGTCTCTTCAATAAATGGTGTTGAGAAAATTAGATACATACAAAAAAAAAAAAAAATGAAACCAGACCACCTCCTTACACCATGTGCAAGAAAAGACTCGAAATGAATTAAAGATTTAAATGTAACCCCTGAAACCATACAACTTCTAGAAGAAAACATAGGTGGTAATCTCTCTGATATTACTACTAGTAATTTCTTTTCGGATATATCTCCTTGGGCAAGGGAAACAAAAGAAAAAATAAATAAATAGGACTATGTCAAATAAAAATTTTTGCACAGTAAAGGAAACCATGAACAAAACAAAAAGATAACCTACTGAGAGAAAATATTTGCTTATGATACATCTGATAAGGCGTTAACATTCCAAATATAAAAAGGGCTCATACAACTCAACAACAAAAAACCCAACAATCCAATTAAAAAATGAAGAGAAGACCCACATAGATACTTCTCCAAAGAGGAAATATAGATGGTCAATAAAACTATGAAAAGATGCTCAAGGTCACTAATTATCAGAGAAAGGCAAATTAAAACCACAACGAGCTATCACCTCATACCTGTCAGAATGGCTATCATCAATACATCAAAGAACAACAGTGTTAATGAGGATATCGAGAAAAGGGAACCCTCATACACTGTTGGTGGGATTGCAAATTAATACAGCCACTATGGAAAACAGTCTGGAGGTTCCTCAGAAAATTAAAAATGGATCTATCTTTTGTCCCAGCAATTGTACTTCTGAGTATTTATCCAAAGAAAACCAAAATAATAATTCATAAAGAGCTATGGCTTCCTTATGTTTATAGCAGTGCTATTCACAATAGCCAAGATATAGAAGCAACCTAAATGCCCATCAACAGATGATTGGATAAAGAAATTATGGTTCACATATACAATGAAATATTACTCAGCCTTAAAAAAAATGAAATCCTACCATTTACAATGACATGAATGGACCTAGTGTTTATTATGCTAAGCGAAATAAGTCAGAGAAAGATAAATACCATATGATTTTACTTACATGCGGAATCTAAGGAACAAAAAGAACAAACTAATTGAAAACAGACTCACAAATACAGAGGACAATCTGGTGATGGCCAGAGGGGAGGACTGGGAGAAAGGGGTGAAGGGTTAAAGAAGTACAAATTAGTAGTTGAGAGACGGTCACAGGGATGGGGAGGACGGCATAGGGAATGCAGTCAGCAGTAATGTAATGGCTGTGTGTACAGCCAGAGGGGTGACAGTAATCAAGGGGATCATTTCATAAACCATCTAAATGTCTAACCAATGTACTGTATAACAATGTACTGTATACTAATAATAAAATAAAATTCTAAAAAAATACAGTGCTTTTTTAAAAAATCAAGTATAACAAAAAATAAATAAGTCAGGTATCTCATTACAATAGTCATTTAAAAGATAAAGCTTAAAAAAAAAACTGACCTAAAAAGTCATCCATGAAATATGGTTGATGAAGAAAGCAAGCTGCAGAATAATGGATGGATGAATGGGTGTGTATGTGTTTGAATGTTAGTATTAGGGGAAAAAACTGGAAAAATATACATTCACAGTTAATGCAGACCTTCACCTCTGTATCACATTTTTGTAATGTTTTGAATTTTTACTCCGAGCAGATTTCACCTTTATAATTATAATATCTAAGAAAATACACTTCTACGAACATCACTGAGTGGCCATACTATATCACACTACATAGACAAACCATCCTGTAATGAACCCCCTACTGCTTTAGACTTGAAAGCTGTCTTTAATTCACACTACAATGAGAGAGACACTACTAGAGTGGCTCAAATGAAAAAGACTGGCAGTGCCAAGTGCTGATGAGGAGACGTGGAGCAACTGTTAACTCTCAGAAGCCCCCGATGGGAGTGTAAATTTATACAACTACTTTACTGTCAAAATATCTACCAAAGCCAAACATCTACACACCGATGACCTAGCCATTTTACTTCAAGGTATGTAATCTGTAAAAATATACCAGATATGGGCACCAAAAGATGTACAAGGATGTTCTACAGCCCAAATGCCCATCCCTGGTAGAATGGATATATCATGGTGGTGTCATACCGTACGGCACTGAGAATGAATAAACTGCCACACACAACATGGTAACTTTCACAAACAACGCTAAGTAAAAGCTAGGCACAAAGTGCAAAAACAGGCAAACTAATCTGTGATATAAGTACGATAACGGTCACCTCTGTAGGGGATGTTTGTAACCAGCCGATGTCACCAGGATGCTAGTAATAAGGTTGACTGATAAGCAAAGTGTGTTCATTTTATGAACTTTTTTGTATGCTGTACTTCCTTAAAATCAGTCTTACTTAATGATATCAGTAAAAGATGCTACTCCCTTGATCAGCTGAAAACTAGATCAAATCTAGCTCTGAAATGTCAACCTCCATGCACGTGCCTCTCGACCCTGTCGTGCTAGTAGGGTGTAGAGCAACTGGTTAACGACTAGAGCTCCGGAGTCAGACTCAAGTTCAAATCCCAACTCCAACACTTCCAAGGGCAAAATTAGCAAGAATGACCTTTCTTTAAGCCTGTTTCCTTTTTCTATAAAGTAGAGATAATAGTCACATTACTGGGACATTACTGGGAGAGTAAGATGAGAAGTGACACATGTGAAGGGATTCAGCAGTCCCTATGGGAACAATGTTAACCTCAAAGTCAAGTCTATTATATGTGATGAGCTGAGTGTGTCACGTTAGGCATTTCATACGCATCACCCTATTCTCATAAGAACCCCATCTCCTCCCACTAAGGAAACTGCAGCAGCAAAGGAGGAGCTGCCTAGTAAGAGGCGGAGCCAGGATTTGGGTCTGGCCATCCTGACTCCAGAGCACTCCTCCTTAATGGTGCTGCTCCCTCCAGGCCCTCTGAAGACCCTCATGGACATCTCTGGGGCCCGACCAGGAAGGCCCAGCCCTGGGCCTCTCTGCCGTCGCAACTGTCCCGGCCCCGCCTCTCACTACAGACCTTCAGCCTCTCGTTCTCCAGCTTGAATGCGGAATACTCGGCCGTCTGCCGGTGCAGTCTCTCCACAAGGCTGTCCCGGTCTTCCCGCATCTTTTCCTCCAAGGTTTGTTGTTGGTTTACGAGATCTGTCACTCGGCTGGAAGGTCGCAAAGTGAAAGCAGACGGAGAATCAATTACACACAGGTTCTGAGGAGCTGGGTTTTTGAGTGGGAGGTCATGACCCACTCTCTGGCACCCTGCCTGCTTCCCAGTCTCCACCCCGAGAAGCAGCTGCAGTGTCCTGCCCTGGCACTGCTGCTTGTGGCACTCCCATGTATCCTACTTTAAGACTGTCTCCCATACCACCCTCTCTCTCTTAGGCTTCTGCATTCTGATCTTCCCATGAGGCCAAGATGCTTGCTGAAGACAATGACCAGAGCCTCAACCTCATCCCACCTCCCCGCAGCACCCTCTGGATCTCTCAGCCAATCAGATCTTGAAGTTAGAACACCCAGGCTGAGTGGTCAAGAACACACAGGCATCCCTCTCCCTCTGGCACATATCACACCAAGGCTGTCTCCAGGTGAGAACGGAGGACACGATCAGCTTGTTCACGTGTGTGAACACTCAACTAGCTCAGGCAGGAATTGCAATGATTGTATATGGGATGAAGAGAAAGAAGCCAACTCCGCAGCCAGCTGCCCATCTGCCCTTGCGTGCCCCCTCCCCTCTGTCACTTAGCAGGGCTGTGATCCGAAAACAGAGACCAAGGTCTCAGAAGAACATAGACAGTAAGCACTTATGAGTGCCCATGATCTTGACCATGGATCCAATATGGAACCTCTCCACAGTTCGTGCTCAGGATCGATCAACTGGGGTTCGGTCAGCAAATATTTACTGAGCGCTGACAAGGCCCAAGCGAACACGTCATATTGTTTCACCTGGCAAATGCCTGCTCACCCTTAAAAACCCAGTTCGGACTGCCCTCCTTAGGGCATCTCTCCCCAATCCCTCTCCATCTGTACCACATGTCCTTCTACCTTAATTACCTGTTTTTTCCCATTAGACAGAGAATTTCTGAGGGTAGCACGTGGCCCAGGGCCCAGCACATAGCAGGTTCTCAGGATATATTTATTAAACTTCCTGAGGAAAGACTTACCCGGCCTGGAGTCTAAGTTAGTCCTCTGGGACCCATCCTTAGCCCAGGAAGTCTGGGTCTTTGTAGCCCCATCTCCTCTACTTGAGTACTGGGTTGCCTCCGTGAGGGCGGAGAGCGCATTGGTTGTATCTCTACAGGCCAGCACAGAGCCTGGTATGTAGCAGATGCTCAATAAATATTTTTAAATAAATGAACACATGAATATAGCTGACACTGAGAATGTCTGAACAGTCGCTGTAAACTAGACAGTGAAGCCACTTTTGTACTCTACTCCCAGGCCATACCTCTGACCTGCTGACTGGCTGGCAAGCAGCAGAGACGCAGGGATCATCAGCTAGCCCATCCCCAAGAATAGAAACGAGGAGGCCAGTGTGCCTGTCAGGGCCCATTTCGTGTTCTGTGCAGATTAGGCCCACATTGGGCCCAGGAGCTGGAGTCAGGCAGGGCCTCTGTGACCAGAGGAGCCAGCCCCTCCCTCCACAGTGTCTACTGGGATGGTGGGACCCAGAGACAGAGGCTGGAGCCAGGACCCAGGGTCCAACCAGAAAGGCCACCTCAGGGCTGCCCGTGTCTCTGTCCAGTGCTGCTCCTGACTGGAGCAGACCAGATGGCAGCCACGTGAGTGATGGGACCTGCCACAGGTCGCCAGGCTCCTTCCACCTGCACACCCACGTCCCCCAGTCGGCCCATGCGCCCTCTCCTAACACAGACGTACTCATTCAGGACAATAATTTCCAGCTCGAGGTCCCCCTTGTCTTTCACAACTTGGTTGTAGCGGCTCCTCCATGACTCCAGAGTGGATAAAGCTTCCGCAACATAAAGATCCTGGGGACACGGGACAACAGGGCCTGTCAGCCTGGTGTCAGCGCTGAGACGTAGGGAGCTGAGGGCTGGGTCACCCTGGGCGACCCCTCACCTGATTACTTAAACCCCACTCCTGTAGTTCCTCTCTAGAGAGCACTGAGTGTGACAGTGGGAGGCCAGCTGTTGCTTCTAGATTTCCAGGTATCATATGCACCCTGTGTGCAAACCCTTCCTTAACTACCATTCCTACCCACAACACTGACATGCTCAAACCATCCTACGTACCCCACAATCACCTCCAGCCAGGAACCCAACCCCATTATCACCTTTATCCCATTCAGTCTCCCCATTACCTCCCCTTCCACCCAGCCATCCACCTACCAGCTCGTTCACCCACTCCACTGCCATCTTCCCTCTGTTGACCCACCACCCACCCAAACCACCTGCATTCAGCCACCCATCATCCACTACCCCCTATGCCCCTCCCACGTCCACCTCTGAGCAGCCCGCCTCAGGGCAGGCCTGCTACCTTGTCGGCAAGTTGCACATGCAGCTGCTCAGCATACTCCTCGCTCTTCTCAGCTCGCTCCTTCTGGGCTCGGATGGCCTTCTTCAAGGACTCTTTGTCTCGGTCTCCCTTTTGTTTCAATTCCTTTAGCTGCTCCATGATGGCCTCCACTTCTGCTTTGTGTTGGTTCCCACTGCGCTCCAGGTTCTGGGAGGGGAGGGCCAGGAAGCAGATGGGAGGAAAGAGACAAAGGTGGGGAAAGAGAAAGGAGAGAGACAAGAAAGGCCAGCGGAAGGCAAGGCAGAGTCAAGAGAAGAGAGGGAGAAAGGGGGACCAGTGAAAACAAGAAGTAGGGGAGAGAACGGGTCCTACTCAGACCAGAAACCAAGGCCCTTCCCAGCTCCCCACGCCCACTCTCTGGAACACTGAACCCATCAGGTCTCAATGTCAGAACTCAAGGATCCTTCCTTAAACTCCCAGTATAGGGGTCACTCAACAGAGCTATGACCTCAGAGTCCCTGGTTCACAGATGCAAGCAGCATCTGAGACCATCCCCTCCCCATGGGTCGTTAGGAGAACTGAGGGCCTAAGAGATGAAGTGATTGGCTTGTGGACATAACGCAGTCACTGCCGAGGAGAGTACCAAGACCACCTTGCCCTCATCCCAGGGTCTTGCCCTCATCCCAGGGTCTCTTGCCCTCATCCCAGGCTCTTGCCCTCATCCCAGGGTCTCTCTGAAGCACAAGTTCTTTGGCGGCAAGTACCCCATAATACTTTGGGGAAAAGCCTTCCTGAATGTGATAACCTGTTTGCCAGACCCCTGCCCCTCCACCTTCCCCATCTGTGGAGCCAGCAGGTACCTTGATCTGCATGCAGAGGCGACTGTTCTCTGCCTCTTTGCACCGAAGCTGTGCCTGCAAATGCCCACGCATGGATTCCATAGACTTGGAGAGTTCGGATGCTGTCTTCGCTTGAGCCTTTGGAGAGATGGAGAAAGTGACAGAGCCAGGATTTGAACCCAGGTCTCCAATTCCAGAATGCACTCCACCGACTAAGCACTACTGGCCAGTAAGGAGCAACTGTCAGGGACGGTACCTTCTCACACTGTATTTCCTGGAGGAGCTCTTCCAACTCTTTGTCCTTGTCTTGCAGCAGTAACAGCAGGCGCTGGGGAGAACACACACTGTTGTAAGCTCCTTGGGAAGGACAAGAAGGTCCAGCCCAGACAGGAGACTACTGTGAGCGCCTAGCCATCAAATACATTGGCCCATGTCACAAAGACCCTGGCAGGATGCACCTAACATCTGTATTAAATATTTACAATAAATGTGTATTTATTTGGTAATTTAAAATAACGTTAATTGTGGAGAACACTGAAAAATACACCAAAACGTATATTAAAGAAGCCCCAGGACCCCTGACCCAGAGATACGCTGGTAATACACTAAGAAGTTACATGCTTATTTTGTTCCATAACATAATGTGATGGAATCTTCTAGGGCTTTAGAAACAGCAGTTAATGTTTCAATTTGCTGATGCATCATCATTTGACCAGGCCTCTGGAGCTGAAAATGCAGGTTTGGGCGCCATCACCGTTACTGCTGAATTTCTCAGAGATGTTCGGCAATGCATTGAGGGCCACGGGCCAAACCTTGGGGGCCACCTCTGTCTTCTCTCTGAGACTCACAGTAAGCACTAAGACATCGACGGCTCTGAAAGCTCCCAGAGTTTAGAAACCTGTTGAACATTTTATTCAGGCCAGACAGTCTGCCAATTTTATCTGGCCATGGATCACTCCCCACTTTAATGTTCTTGCACACATTAACATCTTGAGGAACTTAGGGTTCCACGGAACAGACTTTGGAACATGCTGCCTTGGGAGTGGTTCCTAGAATTGGAATCGTTGAGTCCAAAAAATCTGTGCCTTTTGATGGCTTTTAATCCATTATACAAATAAGGAAATTCGGGTGAAAGACTCGGATGATTTATAAGTCCATCATCATCAATCATCACCATCCTTTGGATGGGTGTCCGGCTTAGGGGTTCAAGTGACCAACCAGACAAGCAGGTAGGACAGGGGACATCAGCTTATTTTATAAATCATGAAACTTAGACCCAAAAGGAATGTCGGAGTGAGGCTCCAGCCCTCCCGTCTCCATTCAGCACTGCCAGCTGTCTCCCACCACCCACTAGCGCAGGCAGAGGCGCGCTACGTACTGCTTTCTCAGAGTCCGCCTCTGCCAGCCGTTTTAGTAGTGTTCCTTGTTGCTCCATCAGCCTTTCGGAATCCTTTGAGGGAAGGCAAAAGGGGAGCCAAGTCATTAAGCAATAAACCCATATGGCTACATCCTATCATTCCTCTTCCTTTTCTAAAATTATATTTCTAATTATAGAATAAATGACATTCTCATTATAAAATATTTAGTGAATAGCGATAAAGCTAAAGTCTCCCTCTCACCCACATCCTACTTTTATGAGTTTGATGAGTGTCCTGTCCATCCTTCCTCTATGTAATTATATATAGCAACATGTAGAGAAATATTATCTTTTGGGGGAAGAGGGATGGTAAGGGATTAAACCATTTCCCATTTAGAAAAAAAAAGGGCACCTTGCTGCCAGAATTAATTAATTTTACATAAATACACTCTTTGAGGCTTTAGAAAATCTGGTTTTCTATGTGAAAATAAAATACAAAAACTGCTCTTGGAGGTATTTCTAAATAGAACTTGTCTCTAATCCTAATGTGACAGAAATATATACATAATCATTGACCAATAAATCTTTGGCTAACGACTGTTCGAGAATGATGTTTACATCACGTGTAGGAATGCTACGTTTTCTAGGATTTGACATTTTTAGCAATCAAAATTATTATATTTTGTAAATAGAAATACTGCTACTAAAAACAGAATGCTACAAATAGAATTATGTCATTTGTTTCCAAAGGCTATCGAAATACTAGAGTGATGTAAAAACAATAATAAAAGCAAGATATTCTGTGGCAAACTTGGGGGTTAAGGTTAAGACTGTAATCAGCGAGTTATCTCGGGGTAAATGCAGCTGCAAGCACCACTGGTGAGTATTCTCACAGTAAATAGGAAATGGGTTAATGTCGAATTTTACCAAAATATATTTATGTATTTTTATGCTACAACTTGATTTTTAATTTTTATTTATTTACTTGTTTGTTTATTACTTTTTAGGCAAGGCAACGCTTGGTTGACCTCACAGATTGCAAGAACCTTGTCAGCTTACAATCCCTTATTTTTTTTTATTTTTTATGCCGACAGCACCTGGTCTTCCTAGGTAGTCTCCCATTCCAAATATGAACCAGGCCTGACCTTGCTTAGATTCCGAGATCAGATAGGATCACACTTGTTCAGTACAACTTGATTTTTTAAAAATAGCTTTGAGATATAAATTCAGATACAAGTCACTCATGTAAAAATGTACAATTCAGAAAGGAACATACGATATGCTATACATATGTCTTACTATTCAAATGTACACCTGAAACACTGGATTTTGTTTACCAATGTCACGAAAAAAATAATACATTTAAAATAAATTTGTAGCACTTGGATGAGAGAACACATAAGAAGACCAGATACTGTAGGCATAAAAACAAAAAATAAAAGATTGTAAGCTGACAAGGTCCCTGCAATCTATGAGGTCAACCAAGGGTGCCTAACCAAATAAACAAATTTTAAAAATAAAAATAAAATATACAATTCAGTAGTTTCTGGTACATTACATTATTAGTTTTTTAAATTGTGATAAACATTTATAACAAACGTTGCCATTTTAACCATTTTTAAAAAGTGTAAACTTCAGTGGTGTATAGTACATTTTCAGTATTGTGCAAGCATCACTAATACCTAGCTCTGAAACATTTTCATCACCCCAGTGGAAAGCTGGTAGCTGCTACACAGTCGGTCTCATCCCCTCTCCACTTGGCCACCACTAATCTGTTTTCTGTCCCTAAGATTTCATTGCATTTTAACCTCTCCCCATAACCTCTGGACAATACGGTTGGGCCCAAGTTTTGCAACTGCAAAGTGCAGCAATGGACATTGCTGGGCATGGACAAAGTGTCTCTTTGGGTTCATACCGAAGGGAAGGACGACTGGGCTGGAAGTTATGTGATTCATGGCAGTTGAAATGCCCTGAAAAACACCTGCACCGATTCCCATGGCCACAAGCAGGACATGGCAGCATGAGGCAGGGACCAACCTCTGCCAGTTGCCAGTCTTTGCCAGCACACTTCCTGCTGTTTTAATATGCATTCCCTAATTATTTATATTTCTTAGCCATTCAAACCCTTGTCCGTTGGACCGTTTCTTTGTGATTGTCTCTATTCTTCTTCTTGGGCACCTGAACCAAGTGTCCCTAGAAAGAGGCTCCCCGCCCCTTCCCTCTCAGTCCCACAGGTCCCCTTCACAAGTCCAGAGAAAAGGGATCGCTGGTCCCAAAGTTTCCTGGAGACCTAGAACTGAAACCATCGCTGTGACTTTTCCAGCAACAAGAGGCAGAACATGGGATGAAGGCCTAGGCCAGGGACCCGGAGCCTGAAGCTGCTCTCACTGCCCATTATGCCATTCTCGCCAAGCCCCCAGGGGGTCGCTGCACAAATTAACACACAACCTCATCAAATTCCCCGCTCTAAGGAACCATGCACTATCACCACCCCATTTTACAGAAGAGGAGATGGAGGCTAGGAGAAGTGTGGTGAACTGCCCAAGGTAACACAGCCAGAAATGGCAGAGCTGAGTCCTAAGCTAACTGACCCCAGAGGCAGAGAGCAGTCCCCACGACGACACTGACTGCCTTCCAGTAAGCACTGAGATAGGGGTGCAGCCCCAAGTGCCACATGGGCAGGAGGTGACTTGGAATCCAGGATTCCAGGATGGTAGATGCTAAGAAATCAAAAAGGAAAAAACTGGGTAGGAAGAGGTTTTCTTCCCCAGTTCTGGGACAAACAGCACCAGCACCTCCCATTCATCGAGCACCTGTCAGGCTGCGAATCCCCCATCCACGCATCAGCTCTGATTTTCACACAACCCCATGTGGAAGCTGCCATTCGTGTTTTATCGATGGAAGAACTGAGGCCAGAGACATAAAAATCACCCACCTGAGAATACTGAGCTAGAAATGAAACAGGTGTAACTATTTTAAGAGAATTTCGCTAAAACTAAAAACTAAAACTAAAAGTAAAATTCATAAAAATATGTTCTAGAAACTCTAAAGCCCACCAGGAAAATATACATGGAATGCTCAAAATAATACAGCAAACAAATGAAACTAGGTCTCCATCAACAGAAGAATGGATACGTAAATTGTGGTATTGTCATTAAATGGGATAGAGCAATGAAAATGAATCACCTTAGGCCTCAAGGATCAAAACATCTCATAAAAATATTGAATGAAAAAAATCAAACTCAGAAGAATACACATTAAACAATATAATTTACGTAAAGTTTGAAACATGCTTAAAACACTAAAAGCTGCTTTAGAAATACACACATAAGTGATAAAACCATCAGATTCAAGATAAAATCCCTCAAACCGAGGGGAGGGAGATCAAGTCACTGCCAAAGAAATACGAGAAGATTTAACCATGTAAACAAGATTTGGAAAGCTGGACAGTGAGAACACCAAATTTTATTACTTATTTTACATAAAAATCTTTCCAAATGAAAACGAGAAGTTGATAATGTTGGAGAAAAAAGATACTACATTGAGAAAAATGTCATCATTCGTCAGCATGGGTATTTTGAGACTCTTGGATTCCCTCTGGTTTGAACCAGACAGGAAGACAGCTGTTTATACTGTCAGTCTCTTCAGAATCATTCATTAACATAAATACATTTCACAGACTCTCTTTTAAGAAAACAGGGGTACCAGTGATTCAACGCGTGCCCGCCGGCCACTCATCTTTCTTCCACAAAACCAAAGCTCAGAACTAGTCGTCTCCCCATTTTGTTGCACAAGCCCTGGAAAGGGCTGACCTCCCCGCAACTCCCCACTGCCCTTCTTCTGACTCCCAAGGTCCTTCCTGTGTCACCAGGTCCAGCTTCCACAACTAAGACAGTGCCCTCTACCTGGTGCCTGGCACATCAACACAATTTTCCTCTTACAGAGGAAGAGACCGAGGGTCAGAGAGGACAGGCATGTGGTGTTGGAGGCGTGGAGCTGACTCCACGTGCCCAAGGAGGGGCCGGGGCCGGCAGCTCACCTCTTTGCAGTGCTGTTCCCTCAGCAGGTCTCGGAGGGTGCGGTTCGTCTCCTCGAATGTGCTCAACTTCTGCAGGAGAAGTTCCTTCTGCCTCGTCAGGGTGTTGATGTCCGTGCAGGTCATTTGTTTCTCCTGGAAGACAGCAAGCAGTCTCACCAGGCACAGGCAAGGAGGGAGGGGCCGGCAGGGGCAGGCCACACGGGGGACTTAAGATGCGCTGGTGCCAGGAAGCCCAGGCGAGAAGAGCCGTGGACAGGGCCAGGGGGGTGAGGGCAGGCTTCCTGGAGGTGGTGGGCCTGGAAGGATGGGCAGGAGCTGAACCTGCTGAGAGCGACAAGTAGAGGAAGCGGCTGGGGAGCTCAGTGTGGGCGAGAGCAGTTCGAGCAGGTTTCCTGGAGGAAGCACAGGACGACGACACCACCAGGTGGCTGATACTTGCAGGAATCAAAGCGCATGCCTTAATTCACTGTGACCCCAGGAGACCCATGATGAGGTCTCTTAGAAGTCCTGGCCACCTGAGGTCATCCTTGAGTGTCAGGTCCCAGAAGTGAGAGTGGGGGACTGGGGCTAAGGAGTTAAATGTGCCCTCCCCCCGCCTGAAGATGTCACAAAGTCAGCCTGATGACTGCGTAAGGCCCCCGCCCCTGGGGCTTCCCCATCTCTGGGCCCAGTCCCAGCGCCAGGGTGGTCTGCCTGCCACCCACCGTCTTCAGCTTTCCGATGGTGTCCTTCAAGGCCATGACTTGCTTGGCAGCAGCGGCCCCATCCATTTCAGCCTCCACCAGCTTGGACATGAGGCACTCCTTCTCCTGCTGGAGGTGTTTCTTCTGAAGCCTGGGGCCAGAGAGAACATGGCTCTATGAGCCCTCAGGCCCCTGGCCACCTGGAGCTCCGAGGCTCGCCTCACAATGCCCCAGGAGGTGCACTTCCTGGGCAGGGACCAGTGGGGGAGGGGGAGGCTGGCCTGCTGGCCCGAATAGCCCTCTTGAAAGCTACCTGGGCACCGGAGCAGGGCTTCCACACCAGGTGACATTATGCCACCTGTAGCCCTACTTGTCTCAGCCACTAGCATCACTTCTGCCCCTGGCCACTGCCATGGCCGCCTAACCACCATCTGCAGATGCACTTTTGAGCCCACCCATCCACTCTCCACACTGCAGCCAAGTCTGGTCACACCATTTCCTCCTTTGAAAACACTTCCATGGCTTCCAGCTGCCTTCAATGCAAAGTCCTCAAAGTGGCCGCTAAGAGCCGGCCCCTGCCAAACTCTGTGGCATCCTCTGCCCACCCTTTTCCCTGACCCCGGCCTGCCTTCCATCTCCGTCACAAACTCCTCCCACCCTGGGGCTGTCACAAGGGATGTTCCCCAGCACCCACTCAACTCGCTGCAGCACTTGGCTTCAATGTCACTGTTCCCAGAAAGGCTTCCCTGCCCCCAGTGTCCCGTGCCCCTGCCCTGAGAATCAGGTAACGGAGGAGGAGCCGAACCCCGGCAGGGCCGCCTTACATGGTAAAGTCCTTCTCCTCCTTGATGCGCTCGATGTTGTGCCTCAGCACGGTGTTCTCGTGCTCGGTCTCGGCCAGCTCGTGGGCCACTTCCTCCAGCTCCTCCTTCCGCTCCTCCAGGAACCTTTTGGCCATCTGGCGCTCACCCTTCTGCATCTTGACCTGGGCAGGGGCACACAGGCAGGGGCCACTGAGGGGCAGCGGTTCCTCTCCGCCACGTCGCTAGGCCCATGGCTTTGGAGCAAACTAAGGGCACCTTTGAGAGCGACATAAGCATCAGGTGCTCTGGGTATGATCTTAACTGTCACGAAGACTCTGGGCAGATAACTATTCGTCTCATTTCCTCATTACTGATGAAACGCAGTACAAATTGTCTGCGTGGCTCGCTGGTTGGGGACAGAGCCAGGATACAAACCGTGGTTCAGCTGGCACACCACAGGAGGAGAGATAGCACAAAAAGCCCCTGTGCCACAGGCCGTGGAGAGAGAAGGGACTGTTGCCAGGCAGCCAGCTCAAGATTCTCCGGGAGGGCCCACGTGCCGAGTATGGGGTGGAGGATTAAAGACACAGGCCACGTTAGTCGTCGAGAGCTGGATGTCGTGCCAGCTCCACCAACTTCCTAGTTGGGGACCAAGGTCTTCCAGGTTGTTTCCAATCCCATCGCCATATCCCACCCAAAGGCACAGCCCAGCAGCTGAGGACAAACTTCCTTTACTTTTTGGGGGCTTTTTTAAAAAAAAAAACTTTTGTGTAAAATGGAAAGCAGAGGCCCTAGTGTCCCAGTCACTTCATCACCAAAACGGAAAAAATACCACCGCTGGGTTCATTTACTGTTGTAAAAAATTAAAACAGGTCTCCGGCCATGCCACCCTGAACAAGCCCAATCCCGTCTGATCTCGGAAGCTAAGCAGGGTCGGGCCTGGTTAGTCCTTGGATGGGAGACCAACCACCTAGGAAGACCAGGTGCTGTAGGTGTAAATAAATAAAAAAAATAAGGGATTGTAAGATGACAAGGTCCTTGCAATCTGTGAGGTCAACCAAGGGTTGTCTCATCTCAAAAAAATAATAATAAAAAAAAAATAAAATAAAAATAAAACAGGCCATCGGTACAGAGCACCAGGCAAGGTCAGGGGCAGGCCTGGGGGCTAAGTGCTCGATGGCGAGGCATCCCAGGTTGCCCTAGATACCAGGGGCATCTGAAATCCTGGGCGGTCTTCAGAAACAGCAGCAAGAAAGTGCCCCCGGGGAACCCACCTGAGCGGTCTCACACATCCTCAGGGAACCAGCTCCCCCAGCCCCTTACCTCCCTCACCTCAGATTTGAGACAACCAACAGCATTCATTAGACTGTCAATCTTCTTATCATAACGGTTCATTTTACAGTGACCCGAGTCATCATCTTCTGTGGAGAGGTCACTTAACCGCATCACTGAGACCAGCTTTTCTGAAGATGGTGGTGTGATCTCCAGGCAATGAGGTGGATTCTGACGTAGAGGAGGGAGAACACATGAACTCATAAGGCAAAACTGCAACCGGTTCCACCACACCTGGCTGTCCACTGGAGGCAGGAAAGAGCTAAAACTGCTGAAGGGCCAACCGTAGGGACCCCGGGAGGAAGAACATGCCACAAGGTCAAGTTTAAAATAAAGGATATAACAAAAATAGCAAAAATAGCAATTCCAAAAGTTGACAAGTTAGGGGCAAGAGATGTTTCTATATACCTAGGGTAGAAGTGAAATATGTCAAAAGTCTTTTAGATGAAAATGAATGCATGGTAGTAGAGAGTTGCAAAGGTACACCTATCTTCTGTAAAAGGTATTTTTAAGGACGAGTGAGGAAATCTGAATATGGACCAGATAGTATATGATATTAAATAAAGTTTTTAGGAATAATCATTGTTAATTTGGCTATGTACAAAAATATTAGAAATGCATATTGAATAATTTAGTATGGTATTATGTCTAGAAAATATTTAAACATATAAGCATAAAAATTGTTTTGAAATGAATGTGCTCCCCCAGAAAAGTTTATTCAAATCTATATAACGCTTTTTTTAAGACTTCAGAAAGGAAGATATTTTAATCTGGAAGCCAGGATTTCGGGATTTGGGTATCTTGAACTTGACTCATTCTATAAATTTACTCTGGTGCATTAAATAGTTGTCATTTCTCATTATTTGTACAGTTCTTTGCTCCTCTTAAGCCACGGTGACTGACCCCCTATGACACTTTCCAGAGAAAGAAGATGGCTATCAGCAATGAAGAGTGTCAATACGAGTATAACTGTCCTGTCCAACAAGCAGGACTCGTGGGGTATGACAAAAAATTCATGTGCTTTTGGTCCCAGCAATTCTATTTCTAGGGATTTATCAGGACTATCTATGAATGTGAATGATATTTAAATTCAAGGGGCAAGGATATAGATAAATGAATGACAAGGTATGAATACAAAATGATACAAACATACACACAATGGAACACTGCCTTCAAAAATAATATGTAATGCAAATATAGTCAAAATATGTCAATAAAAATGTTCTACGGTAAGTAAAGTATGATCTCATTGTGACAAAATGAATGAGTCTGTTCATGAGAAAAGATCTGGAAGGCTTGCACCTACCTACAGGTGACACGGGTCTTTTCAGGGCGGTGGATTACAGGTGTTTTTTACTTTCTTCCTTATATTGATTTGTCCTTTCTAATTTTTGCAATGATGACTATGCATTGCTTTTATAAGAAAAAGGTTAAATATTCAAAAGTATAACAGGAAATATAGAGACAGTACAGTTACGAGTAAAAAAAAAAAAACTACATAGGAAAACGTGATCATAAAAGTACCAAAATATTAGTTTCAGGACCGTGATTATCCTTGGGGAGTAGCAGTAACGGGAACAGGACCAGAGGGGAAATTCTGGGGAAGCTGGTGGATGTTTCTTAAACTGGGTGGTAATTACACAGATATTTTATAAAAATTCATCCATCAATACATTGCTGATGTGTCTTTCCTGCACTTTTCAACAGAAAGTTTTTGAAACTTGATAGCAGACAGATTAGAAAAATTATAGGTGATTATCTATTTTTCTGTATTTTCTTTCAACTTTACATAATAAAAATAGGTCACTTTATTTAATAATAGGGTAGAGAAAAAATGTAGACTTTCTCCCAAAGCTAATCTTTCTGTATCATTAGGGGTTTTTAAAAAGCAAACAAGAATCCCCACGAGCACACAGCAGCTTCTGGGGTCCACGTCCAGCTCCACCGCAAACTTCCTCCTGCTAGGGTCTTTTCTCTCTGTCCATGGCTGACAGGAAAGTGGAAAAGGACTGGCCCAAGTAGCATGACAAGACAGCTACTGTTTGAGAGATGACAAGTCACCTCTCTGGGTTCCTCCATTACTAGGATTCTGTGGCCCTAGGACTGGAAGGGACATTGTGCTTTCTAGAGGAGACCACAGCTCCTAGCAACCCATATCAAAAGGAAGTCAACTTCCATAGACGCATAACTTTCTTGTATATTTTGAAAACTACCAAGTCTTTTTGCTGTTTTGAAAAGCATTTTAAATGACAAAATGTCGTATGCTTATTATAAAGAAATTCAAGCAGGCCATATAAAAAAAAAAATAAAGCATTAAGCCTCCCACACTCCGGAGATAATGACTGCTTACCACTTCTTGTATCCTCCCAGAAAACGTTATACATGTACAAACACATCCATACACACATGGAAACAAATTGGACCGAACTCTACATGCTGTGTGGCTGTGAATCATTATCATGTATAAGCATCCATCTCAATCTCTGTAATGGTTGCATGGATGGGACATAATTTAACCAATACCCTCCTGACAGATACTTAGGTTGCTTTCAATTTTTCTGTTACAGTGCTTTAGCAAACATCTTTATACACAGATCCCTGCAGTCTATGACTTTTTAAGGATAACTTCCTAAGCGTAAAACTAAAGAATCACTGTTTAGGTAGATGCTGCCAAGATGCCTCCGGAACAGTTGAATCGGTTTCATGATCCCCGCAAAACCGTCTCAAAAGATTCGTTGACACCCCGTATGCTTGCCAACACAAGATATTTGTAATCTTTTCAACTTTTTTTTCATTCACTTAAAATAGCTTATTGTTTTTGTTTTGAAAATATAGTTGTTTTTAATTTACATTCCATTTAAGATCCCTAAAATGTTAAAGAATGTTAGGACATCATTTCAATTCCAATCTTTCTTATACTATATAAGAATATTTCTTATATAGTCCCCAGAATACCCCATACTCCCTTTGCCTCTTAGGGACAAATTGGTAAATCAGGGAGTCAAACAATGAAGTGTAACTATAAACTTCAGAGTAATTACTTTTATTTTTTATTTCTAATTTGAAAATAAGCTATCAGAAAAAGACAATTTTCACACTAGATCAGGTATGAGCATCTTAAAGTAGCCTCAAGTCCTTTTCTTGTCCCAAAAATGAGATCTTTGTCTAAAACATGGCCACAGCCCTCGTCTCATCATTAAGTTTTTCCATTGCAATTGACTAGAATGTAAGCAGCAGGAGTGCTCATCTGCCAGTTTGTAGCTGTAACCCCAGTGTCAGCAGTGTCTGGCACACATCTCAATAAACCTATGCTGCGTGAACTAAGTGGATGGATGGACAAGCAAAGCGTGTTGAGGCATGGCTGAAAAAAAAGATGACACCTCTCTTGACATCTTGACAACTAATGCTGAAGGCAATTATGGCCCAGGAGATTGTTCCAAAAGTGGCTTTGATGACATCTGTGGAATATGTGCATGGTCTCTTATGGCAACCACCTCAAAAGTGGCAATGCTTTCTTGGATAGGTACATTCTGGTGTGTGCAGATGTGTATTTTGTTACGCTTCAGATACTGTCACAGTTACACGGAAAAAGACATGTGGCTCCTCATATACAAATTAGAGGCCAAAAGTGCAGCCTCTAGAATAAGACCCTCCGAGTCCTGACCCCAGCCCTGCTACTTTCCCTGAGACTGCATCTCTCCGGGCCTCGGTTTCCTCATCTGTACACAGGGGCAGCAGAACCCGCCACCTCACTGCGTTGTGAGGACTCCAAAAGACTCATGTACTTCTGGGGCCTGCTGGGGTGTCTCTAACAGCTAGAGTCGATTCTGAACCATACCGGTTTGAGGCCTGCTAGACCCTGACCAGGCCAAGAAGAAAAGCCTGAACGAGAGTGAGCCTACCTCCCACTTGCATCCCACATGCCGGGCAGATGACTTTCCAGGGGGCATCCAAGGTACCTTGGTTTTCACCCGGACACTCCGCCGCACATTCACGGTGTCCCCTTTCATTCCGCGCTTATGAGATTTCTGTGGAAAGGGACAAACCCAGGGTCACTTCCCCCACACGGCTGGCTGTAACGTCACTCTGGTGGCATCCGTCTCCAACTCTGAAGGGAGCCTCTTCTGACTAAGGCTACTGCTGCCATTTCTGGATGACAGTCCTGCCTACCTTCTAATTAGGTAACTGACCTCCGAAAGCAAGTGTGTCTGTCTCTCAAACCTTTGCAGTGAGCAGCGCAAGGAGGCCGAGCTGGGAGGTGTCACCCTGCTCCAGAGCCTTCACCTTGCCCCACTGGCATGCTCCTACCTGGCTGGTGGTCGCTGATGGTTTCGGGAGTTTTTTTATGTGGACGTGGACAGGGGTGTTCTCATCCACATGAACATGTAAGGGGGGAGTTGAAGAGCGGTCCTTCATGCTTCGCTTCTGGCAGGCCAGGGAGGACAACACAAAAAAGGCTGATCTGTGGATGAGTAAACTGGGCATAAAAAACAGAGCTCACAGCCTCTGGGAGTCACTGAAAGCCTAGCCACCAAGCGAGCAGGACGGCTACTAACTATGGCATGCAGGCAGGAATCAAGGAGGGCGTGCCATTCAGCAGGCTCCTGCAGAGATCTCAGCTGAAGACCACCAGAGAGACTCGGGTCCAACGACAGAGGGGTCTGTCAGCGCCCAAACGCAGGCCCCAGGGTCGTGAGAGCTGGATCTCCATCTCAGCCTGCTGGAATGCAGAGCTCCTCCTTAGACTGAGTGTAGCACAGCTGGGAAGCAGATGAATCCTTCCACGCCACAATCTGAACTGGGCATGCGCATTAGCACGGGAAGCACACAAAATGATTAGGGTGCAAAAGAAATCAAGCGCCAGGCAGGTTAAGAGACGAGGACGACAGAGAACTGGAGGAAATGCCGAGATGAGGTTGTACAGATTCTAAAGAAAATGTAAGCAAGGCAAAATCCCAGCTACATACCCTCACCAATCATCGGTACCTGTCCTCTCCCCAATCTTTGTTTTCTTCTTCATTATTATAATTATTATTATTCAGAACATATTAAATTTATTCAGAACATATTAAATATGTTATTATTCAGAACATATTAAATGTTATTATTATTCGGAAGTTTCAGAATTTGTCTGGAAGGATTAAGACAACCTCCTCACACCTGGCAGCCCTACCATAAGCAAAAAAAAAAAAAAAAAAAAGCGCACGCGCACACACACATACACAAAACACAATCCATCAGCTGGATCTGCATGAAGGCACCTAGCAGAATGCCCAGCCACCGTGGTGCCAGCAAGGTAACGCAGCTCCTGGGAAAGGTGTGCGGAAGCGTTTTTGGCAGGGCTGCAGACCGGAGGGCTGCTCTGTGTGTATGTCACCTACCGTCACAGTCACACTGGGTGCGCCACAAGGTGTCCTCAAGACTTTTTTCTGCGTGAGACTTGTTACTCCGTTCTTCCCACACGTTGGAAACCTGCACCCAGGCACAAGAACCAGATTACAAGCAGAAAAGCAGGATTCTTCTATTCCTTAGATCTCCTGAGTTAGACGCTACATATGGTAACAAGTTGACAACTAGAACCAGTCTGGAATCACCTGGCTCTTTACACGTGCCACCAAACACCCATGGTGTGCCCTGCATTGGGATGGAAACAGGGGTGATGGGCATTCGCAGGGCTGGCCTTTTAAGCTGCCATCGCATCACACGTATTGTGACCTTTTGCTGAAAAGCCCAGCTGTCATCTTGTCAGGTGACAAAAAGCAGGCAGCACATGAGCAACAGCCAAGGTATTAGTTTGGCTAAAGGTGAAAGTGTCCAGGACGTTGATTGGAGCAGACGGTGGCCCTGGAGAAATGCTCAGTGAATGACTGACATAAAAAGGCTCAGGAATAAAGTCCCTGTGACTCAAATGCATAAAATCAACTATCAATAAATATTCAACTATCAGGATGAAGATAACTACTTTCTAAAATATTCCACTTGCTAATCTTTAAGCTTCTAAAAAACAAGGTTATATTTGTTTTTTTTTGTTTTTTTATACCATGTGTAATTCATCTTGCATATAGATAAACAGCCCCATCATCAGATTTGCAAATACAGGTTTAATCTCCAAAATTTGGAAGCAGTACATCTGATAATTCCAGGATGGGAAAAAGGACTTGAAAAGTTTATTTGATCTATCCCACTGCCTCCTGATAACCTGGAAATATGACTTTGCCCATCCCACAAAAACTTGTAGAAAATAATGTAACAGAAAAACGCAATATAATTCTTGAGCCTTTTAGCATGCATTTTGCTGCATGTATATCACACCTTGATTTAAAAAAAAAAATGAGCCCTACTAATCATTTAGGCAAGGAATACCATATCTGGGTAGAGTTTTTTTTTCCTCTTTAGGACATTTCTGTTCACTGAGAGCCAGTAGATAGATACCCATAATGTCTCCCTCAGTGGGCTGCCCATCAAACCATTTGGAGTCCATCAACACCTTGCTAACTGCTGCATCCACCTCCTACATCACCATTATTTTACACTTGGTCTCTTCAAAAAGGATCTGAGCCTAGTAATCCACTGAAACAACAATGGTGACCCTATTTGCTACCAGGAACTGAAGAGAGAGGGAGAGAGAAGGGTGCACAGCTGGGATTGTGTGTCTGCATTTTTTTCCTCCTTCCCCTTAACAGTGATTTCCAAATATTTTGGTCCAGACTTTCAGTACACTGAACAGGGAAGCTGGGAAAAGAAGCCTCTGGCGAGCCTGGCCTGGGAGCCCCAGATTACTTTTCCCTGCCCTCTGGAGGAGGCGCCCCCCACATTGGCAGTACCTGGGGGAGCCGCCTGAGGATGAGGCAGACATGACTAAGCATCAAAGCCGCAAAGGTGGGCAAATGGGTCAGCAGACTCTGCTCAGGGGGACCCAGAGGGGCTTGTCAATGAGAATCTCAGGGGCCCAGCATCAAACGTCCTCTCTGAGAGGGAGGAGGGTGGAAGCTTTGGGGGTGGCAGATGGATGAAAACTTGGGAGGCGCTCCTCTCTACTGTCCAAGTCGCACAGCAACTGTCCTGCCAAAGTGGGGGGAGATAGGAGAGGCTGAGCGACCCGGGGGCAGAGGCCGGTAGGCGGGTGGGGGGGCGCAGTGGGAGCTCCCCTCCCCAGGGAGGAAAAGGGTGGGTGGGGGTTAACTTCGAGGGAAAGTACCGCCAAGTTCAGGCCCCACCAGGGAGGATAGGTGGATGGCCACCAGGGATAAAACCTGAGGTGCCGCTGGCTTGCGTAGAGGAAGGGAGAGAACCGCTTGGACCCAAGTGGGCCCCAGAGGGCCGGAACCCGCACAGGGAGCTGGGAGGTGGGGGGGGTATATTGGGGCGGGGCCAGGGCAACTGTCTCCTAGGAGAAGGGGCGTTCCCGGCTGAATAGAAACCAGGAAAGGACCAATAGTATTTGAAGGAGAGGGGCGGAAGCTTCCGGCTAGAAAGGGGCGCTCCGCCGCAAGTGGGTACCCCCGACGGCGAAAGGAAAATCCACCCGGACGCAGCAGCGACCGATGGGACCTAATATCCGAGTTAGAACGGGTTAGAAGCCGGGTTGTGCAGGGACGGGGGCGGGACCCCTACACGAGTGAACCCGCTCCAGCGGGCTTGGGGGCCTGGAGCGTTCCCCGGGGGACATGGTTGCCTACGGACAAATAACTGCCGTGCCGAGGCCGGCAGGGAGGGAAGGGCGAATGGGGCTACGCCCACCGGAGGGCAAGAGGGCTTGGGGCCAGTCTCCGTCGGCGGAAGAAGAGACGACCACCCACCAGCGGGCAGGAGGGGACCAGTTTCTGCCCATAGAGAGAAAGGAGAAGCCCTGCCGGAGGGCAGCAGAGGAGCGAGCGGAGCCCCGCCGGTGGCCAGGTGAGGAGGCAGGCAGTCCGCCCGCCCGTTAGCGGGAGAAGGCCCGCGCCGGTGGGCGGGGCGGGGGCCAGATTCTGACAGGAGCGGGACGAGCGCGCCAGAGGGCTGCAGGTCGGGGCGACCCGGGGGGGCGGCGGGAGCCAGCGACCCCAGCGGGGGGCCATCCGCCCGTGGGGACCCGGCCCGGCGGCCGCCGCGAAACACACGGGAGCGCCCTGCGCCCCACCTGCCGATAGCCTCTCACCAGGAGCGACACGGCTGCGCCCAGAAACGCCTCCTTATGAAGTCGTTGAAGTCGGAGGCCGGGGTCGTGCCATGGAGACGCCGCGGCGGATGTGGTCCGGCTCCGGCGGCGGCTCCTCCCCGCTTCCGCCTCCTTTTCCGACACCCGGTCGGCAGCTCGCCCATTGGCCAGTTCAAACCCCGCCGTGAGCCTCTCCGGTTTCGCCATTTAGGCCCAGCCCCTGGCGTCACAGAGATGCCCCGCCCCGCACGGAGCTCCGCCCGCTTCCGGGCCACGCTGCCCGTCACCATGGAGACGCGCGACGCTACCAGCGGCCCTTGCCCGGGCACGACCCACAGTTAAAGGCCCGGCTATTCCCCCCTCCGCCATTTTTACCTCGCCTTTGGTCCTCCTCGAGTCCTAGAACTCGGAGGAGTGCCACAACTCTAACCCGTTCTGTTTGATACGTTTTAGGAAAGAGGGCTCAGAGAGCGGGCACAGAACGAGTTAGTGGCCAGGGCTGCGCCCTGCTTCTAGAAATCCAGCCGTGTCTCCACTCTGCTGATGGTGCAGAGTTGGAGCCGGCCGGCCGCCCGATGCACACCACCCTTACTGTCACCGTCCCACATCGCCTGTCTTCGTCCAAACTGGAGGAGGGGCCCTAGTTCCCCTTGCTCCTCACTGCCCTCCTGCACACTGAATGCCGCTATGTGTACAGACCTACTCTGATGAGGTTCTTGCTCGGCCGCCATCTTCTCAACTATGCTTCGCTGTCAGCCAATCATGAGGGGTTGTCACGTGGCTGACGGTACCGCCCTGGATTGTGGGAGATTCTGACATCCTCAGGGCCCAGCTGGCTTCCAGTTCCTTGTCCTGTTCATCTCTCTGTCCTTCTCCCGCACCTCAGCTATGCACCCCCTTGGCTCACACAACCGGTTCACCAGAAATTTTAAATTCCAGCTCTCCACCCTCCAAACAACCCACTTTTCTGCCTCGCTCTCAATGTCTCATGCCTTCCATATTCCTTCTTCCGTGTTGAGGAGCATTCTACTCCCTTTGACCCGTTCATTTTCTCCCTGTTGAATAAATGATGGATCCCCAGTTCATATAACCCAGCCATCTGAGGCTCTACAAAAGACCGAACCCACAAATCATTACCACCACCCTCAGCTGAGCCCCCACCACTGCCCAGTAATTCTTCTATTTGTCTCACTGCGGGCTTTTCCAAACCTTTGCCACTTCCCTATCCCACACTCCAGCTCCCTCTTTTCATACAGAAAAATAAAGCCATTCAGTGGGATTCCTTCCACCACCCACCCTCCCTCATTTTTCATTTTTGTCTCATCCCACTCTTAAGTCCTCCCTTCAGAAGAAGTGTGCTCAAGATAAACTTTTTGCTGCTGGGCCTAAGTGAGCCATCTCTGTAAAATGTCTCTTGCTACCCCAAAGACAGAATTATTTGTCAGTGTTCCCGTCTTCATTGAAGTGATATTAATTCCGTACTATGTGCTAAGCCCAGTGTAAGGGACACTAGACCAACACATCCCACCGGTCTTCAAGGAGCCCATGGCTGACCACTCTAATGGAACCAGATAAAACAATTAAAGCTGTCTCCTTAGCACCGACTGACAGATTTCCCTGTGTAGTTTTGTTCCCTCCCCACTGTCTGAGAAGGGTCTTTCCCTGCCAGTGCAGTTCTTCGGGGATTTTGTGATGGAGAATCTGAGAATGGGCAGGATTGAGAGAACACACGCGCACACACACACACACACACACACATGCACACGAGCTGGGTAGGAAGGAGGAGGCGAAAAAGCGCCTCAAAAGATGGAGAACAGGGAGGTGTTGGGATGAGGGATGCTGAATTCGGGACCCCAGGACATCTGTAATGCATGAAGGATATGGGATGGAGAAGAAAAGAGGACTTTTTGAAAGTATAGCTGAGGTCTGGGTATCTGTCCCTTTTGTGATGTTTGAAAAATGCAAGAACTTGAGTTATTCTATTACTTTGGATTGCTGGGCTGTTTTCTGAATGCATTCTGAGCCTAACCAGCAATGGCTACTTTTTGAAAAAGGGCCATGAGCAGCAGTGATGAGGGTTTGGGGAAGCAGCAGTCTCATTACATGGCTGGTAGGTTTAAAAAGTGAAGTGACCTTTTGACAATCGGGCATTGTATATCTAAAACCTTAAACATCTTTTTTTGACCTAGTAATTTCACATCTTGGAACATATTTTAACAGAATAATAAGGAGGCATGCAAAGATTTAGATCTTAAAGAGAAATTCCCTGTTGGCCCTTGTTTTCTTCAATGTCCTTTTAAAGGATTATTTATTATTATTATCTATGCCCACAGGACCTGGTCTTCCTTGTGGTATCCTATCCAAGTACTAACCAAGTCTGACCCTGCTTAGCTTCCAAGATCAAACATTGGGCTTGTTCAGGGTGGCATGGCCATAGACCATGGACTGTATCTCCACTGGCATGAACCCAGGACCTTCTGCGTGTAAAGCAGACATGCTAACCAGTACACAATAGAACCAGATCCACCTCAAAGTACTTTTTGAATGGAACCTTCCTGAACTTCCCCAGGGGTTGAGAGACTTATGGAAAAGAGAGAAAGTCTCTCAGACTTGCCTAAGGCCCAAACAAAAAGAAATCTCTACACGGTCCAGACTTGAGGACCAGAAACTTTGCGGGGTTTGGAGCAAAAGCCAATTAGTAAGTAATAGGCAATATGCATTTACTGTCAGCGCATGCCCTATGCATATGAGTTCTGTCTGGAATCTGGTAAGGATGAGTGGCTGGCGCAGTTAGGAAGAGAGAGTAGTTACAGTGCAGCAGGGGAAACATGGATCCCGGATCCCAGCACAAATCTGTCAACCTGAGACCTCATTAAAACGGCTAATGTTTGTGGAAGGACAAAAAAAAAAAAAAATTCAGCTGCTTAATAACTTATGTTACACACATTCAAGGGATTATTACAAAACCATTAAAAATCAGACAGACATGGAAAGATCTCCAAAACACAGCTAAGAAAAGAAAAAGCAGGCTGTAAGTCACCTGTAAGTCACACGCTGCTGTAGGTTGACCTTGATGTCATTTCCGTTTGAAAATAACCTGTGTATATTAGTATATATGCATGTAAAAAAAATCTGGAGAAAGACACACTGAATCCCAGAAGGTAGACTTAAGGGAGATTTTTCACTTGTAAATTTCTGTAATATATAAGCATTTTTGCAAAGGAATAAGTTTCTAGTCAGAAAAAAAACCCAACAGATTAAAAACTTGTTGGAGAAAATTATTGTGAAATACTGGTCATAGAATGGGACTAAACCTATGTGTTAGTTTTGGGGGGCTAGGGAGAGATGTGGGTATAAAAAAGACCGCAAATTTGGGGTTGAGAGTACATGGGTATTTCCGGTGTTAATTCTTATATATTCTTTTTGATATTTAAATTTTTATTTTCCCTGTGAACTACATATTCAAAAGAGAGTATGTAGTGAGCATAAATTTGCTAGTGCTGCCATAACAGTACCACAAACTGAGTGACCTAAATGACAGAAACATATTGTCGCACAGTTCCAGAGGCTGGAAGTCTGAGATCAGAGTGTCAGCGGGGCGATGCTCCCTCTGAAGGTGCTGGAGAAGGATGGGTTCCAGGCTTCTGGAATTTTCTTGGCAGCAGAACGCCATCTACATGTGTGGGTCTGAGTCCGAATTCCCCCTTTTTATAAAAACACCCGGTTATACCAGATCAGGGGCCCACCCTACTCCAGTATGATCTCATCTTAGCTAATTACATTGTACATGGAGCCAATTTCCAAATAAGGTCATGTTCTGAGGTCCTGGGGGTTCAGACTTCAGCATATGAACTTGTGGGGGACGCAGTTGAGCCCACAGCAGTGCAGATGTTCGGTTTAAAGATGTGTCATAAACTAGACACTAATAAGGCCACTGCCCAGCTTAAGAAATAAAAGGTTTAATTTTTTTTTTGTAACCAGAAGACGCTATCTCAAAACGTTAACACTAGTGGTTTATTTCTCTTGTTCTGTTTTTCCAAATTTCAACAATGAACGTAGGCTCCTTGCGTGCATTAGAAGTAACCACAGGTGGAGAAGCAGCTGCAGCTCCAGCTCTGCGTCCCAGCCCTGCGTGGAACTCCCAGCCCCTGGGTCCTCTGGCTCAGGCTCCAGCCTCTCCATTGGCCCAAGGGGCCTCATTACCAGTTATTTCCATCCAGGAGCACCTCCTCCAGGGGCCTGATGCAACTGTCACAGCACTGCCCTGGGGAGAAGGAAGAGCTGGGAGGGCAACGTCTCCCAGGCCCTATCAAGGTTGGGCTCCTCTTGGACCCTTTGACCAGCCACTCACTGGCCCCAGGCCTCTGAGGTTGGAGAGACGCCAGGCTCAGCGGACAGTCTGGGATCTACAGTTGCCCTAACCGGTGGTTCTAAAAGCATGGGCGTCATGGTTCTTGCACCAACAGCATCAACATCTCTAGAGAACTTATTAAAAATGCAAATTCTTGGACCACCCCAGACCTACTGAATCAGAAACTCTGGGGATGGGACCCAGCAATCTGTTTTCATAATTTATCCAGGCAATGCAGGGGCACTCTAAAGTTTGAGATCTGCTTCCCAGATTCTTGGGAGGGCTCTTGGAGGCAAATCTGGCCGTGCCCATTCATTGCCAGAGGAGGAAACAGAGGAGAAGGACCTGGCTCAGTGGCACAAACAGTTACGTGGCAGTCAGGTCATCTGTTTTCAGAGCCCCCACTCCCTGTTCTGACTAGTCAGACCTCCCACATTGATGCTGATTCAGTCTTCCACTGTCTGGAAGGTAACCGTGATGCCAGTGACCATCAACGTGGTACTCCCTCTGTGCCACGCAGTGTGCCACCTACATTAGCTCGTGAATCCTCATGATATCCAGTGACATTGGCACGAATACTAACCCCTTTTTACAGAGCAGAAAACTGAGGCTAGAGACAGGTCAGGGCACTTGCCCAAGGTCACAGAGCCAGAAAGAGCCAAGATAGAACTCAAACCAGCCTTCTCGGCCCCCAGGGTCCATGCTGTGGCTATTAAGACCACACCCAGCTTGCAGAGACCCACATCTATAATTCGTCTGAGAAGCTGTAAAGGAGACAAAAAGCTCTCTGAGCAGGCAAAACAGTTGGCAAACAGCCAATGCCCAAAAGCTACTTCCATTTACTGGTAGGAAAGCCCCTTGTCTCTTGGTTGGCACACAATCGTACCTCCTGGGGTCAGGGGCAGAGCAGTCCTCCAGGAGGGAGGCTGGTACACATGGATCTCGCCCACTGGTCCTGTCCCCACCTGCTCACATTCTCTGTCATCCATGCCCCGCTCCAAGAAGCGGGTGTGCCTCAGGGCAAGGCAGCCCACAGAAAGTCAAAATATTTGCACACCACTACCCAGAGTAGTCTGGAGGGTATCGTGTGTGTGTGTGTGTGTGTGTGTGTGTGTGTGTGTGTGAGCATTTGGAAATCTTAATGAAAATTTCATAATACATTTTTTCCCCTAATATAAATTAGAATGAGAAACTGTCGTATAAAGTATTAGGGGAGATATTAAAGCTCCGTTTTGTACAAAACTTCCAACTAAAATGAGATGCTGGATAAAAGGAGACAGACACAGAAGGCCACATACTGTATGATTCCATCCAGATGACGGTTTGGAAAAGGCAAAACCACGGGGACAGAAGACACGTCAGTGGTTTCTAGGGGCTGGAGTGGGAGCAGGGAGTTGACTGCAGAGTGGCCCAGGGGAATTGGGGGCGGCGGGCATGTATCTAATTATGTGCATTCCGTATCTGCATTGTTGTGGTGGTGACAGGACTATTACATTGTCAAAATCATCAAGGTAAATGTTACTGTGTGTAGTTTTAGCAGTAGTTCACACACCTGTCACCTCCTCAGAATGACCTGGGGTGGTGATTTGGTTCAAACACCTCATAGCAGGGAGACAGCAGAGGGCAGGAACCTGCATTTTAACAAGCTCCCCAGGTCCCCAGGGATGGAGTGTGTGAGGTGCGGCCAGGGCTTCTGGCTCAGGACAGGATTCTAAGCTACCTCCAGCTCAGACTTGAACCCTGAATCCCAGGGTCATACATCCATCCCCGACCTGACATCCACACCTGGAGCTCAAATTCAGCCCGTTTGAAACTGACCTGACCTGCCCTCCACCAGGCCCAAGCCATCTTTCATTTCAGTTTGTGGCAATTCCATTCCATTCTTTTCTTCCACTTTTTTGTTGTTGTTGTCGTTGTTGTTTAGTTTTCATTTCGTTATTATAAACTTAACTCTTCCATTGAGCTAGACTTGGAGGGAGCAAAGGAAAACACAGAACCCAAAGAAATGCAGCGAGAGCACAAACATCATCAGCTGTTGTGAGCAGCTGGGGGTGAGTGAGGGGTCAATGTTGGCATCATCTGCAGACAGCACTGGTGCCCTTCTCGCTGGTCCTGTCATTCCTGGACCCAAAGCGCCCCACGGCTTCTGCAGTTTGTGTGCCCTTTTATACCTTGCCAGAGCCCACACGCATGCGATCCAGGCGTTCGGTCTTGGCCATGCCCGTGAAGAACCAGGAACTGTTTGTGATGGTCCAGCGTTCACCATGAACGAGATGCCAGGACCCACGTGCTCCAGGATGAGATTCTCATCACCACATTTCTCCCCATACATGGACTTGTCACCAGTGCCCGTACGGCGTGCAAAGTCACCACCCTGGCACACACATCCCAGAATCATTCAGTGAAAACAAGAACCCTCGTAACCAAATCCTTTCTTCCCTGTGCTCAGAGCATGAAAATTTTCTGCTCCCTTTGGCACTCTGTCTGCAAATCGCTTGACGATGAGGCCCAAGGGCTCGCCGGCAATGTCGAAGAATGAAGAACTCAGTGGGGTTGACCCCACGAGGCAGGGCAGGGGGGCTCCAGGAGCAGTGGCTTCAGCCTCTACAAAGCCACCTCTTCTGTCAGGCTTTACCTTCTCACCACCCCCACTGTCACCACCCTGGTGTGAGGCACCATTTTTGCCTCGCCTCCATCCTGGACCCCCCTATAGTTCATCCTAGTACAGTAGCCGGGGTGATACTGTTAAAATATAAGTCATTTTTGCCTCAAACCCTTCATGGGCTCCTTATCTCAGAGTAAAGCCTGAAATAGCCTGCAAGGTCCTTTCTGCTCTGGCCTTGACCTTGACTCTGCCATCTCCAGACCTTGGTTCCTCCTTGCTCACTCTGCTCCAGCCACACTGGCCTCCTTGCTGTCATTTTGAACCTGCCAGTCCTGCTCTTGCCTCAGGACCTTTGCACATGCTGCTCCCTTGGCCTGTAATGGTGTTCCTTACCTCCTTCAACTCTTTATTCAGAGGTTAATTTTGCAGATCGTACTTGGTATCTCCTCCCTCATTTTTCTCTGTGGCACTCACCCTCCAGTATTTAATTATTTGCCTTTGTCACCCTCACTAGAATGTCAGCTCCGTGAAGTCAGGGACTTTGTGTGTGTGTTGGTTTTATTTACTGCTGTATTCCTAGTGCCTAAACCTGGCCTACAGGAGGTGCTCAATAAATGTTCATTTTAAAGAATGAAGGGGGCACCTTAGGCCTAAAGAGAAGTGACTTACTCAAGCTCAGAGCCATCCAGAATCAATGGCTTTTACCCTTGGAATGAACAAAGCACCAATCCCGCAGCTCTGGCCCAAAGCCCTTCTCACAGCCGGACCAGGTCCCAGGACCAAGGCCACACTAACTGGACTTCTTGCCCTCAAGGGGGTACCTGTCCGACTCTGCCAGGACCCAGGTGCTTACACAACCAAGTTGAGGGGCCGCCATGGGAGAGGGGCTCCTCTGAGGAAGGAAACTGCAAGCTGCCAGTGTCACAGTCCTGCGCTGGTGGACAGAGTGGGAGGAGGGCGGCAATTCCCAAGCAGAAGGGCAGAAAGAAAACCAGAACACCGAGCTGCTGCTTGTAACCCTCACCTCACGCAGTGTCCAAATGCCCCAGGCTCCCTTCCCCGACTTCGGCCCCTAACCAGCAGAGGGCGCTCTGGCCCACAAGGTCCAGGCTCTGTCACCTGGCGCCCTCTGGCGGCCACGATGGTTCAGGCTGGAGGGGAGCCCTGGATCTCCCCCAGCCGCCCCCAGCGGAAAGGTTCTGGCTGCACAAGTGAAGATCCAAAGGCGGAAGGCATCAGCAGCCCTGGGTCCGGCCTGGGCCCACCCTGACCAGCAAGACGTGGCCGACGATGACCATGAAGGTACCAATGGGTGAGCATTCTCTTCTCCCCACTTTACCAACCAGTAGACTCAGGAGATAATGCCAGGTGGGCCTGACTCCTCCTCCAGGCAGCCCTCCCCTCTGTCTCTCCAACTGCTCATCCACAGATCCCAGACCTAGTGACAAGCAAAGAGGCTCAGCCATGAGTTAAAAAACATAAAGTGCAAACACCAGCCGGCTTTTATTGAGGGCCTACTGTGTGTAGGGTCTTCCTCCCACCTCTTTGCATTTCCCACTAGCCAGGGGAGAGGGTGGACCCTGGCAGGTGAGACCCAGGCTTCCAGTTGCGGGTGGGGACTAAGGTGGAGGTAGAAGAGAGAGGAGGGGCCCCAGCAGCTAGGTCCTCGGGGAGGGTAAGGCTCCTGTGTCTGCCCAGCTGGAAACCAAAGGCTGTGGGTCAGGCCAGCAGGGTAAGAAGGCCTGCAGGCCCTGCCCTTTTGCTACATGACCTCAGGGAAAAGGCATCCATTTGTGAGTGGTTTCTCCCAGGGTCAGAGGGCAGAGCGACCATGCCTAAGGTGGCAGCCAGGTCTCTACTGAGTCTGTGGTTCCTGGTGGCAGCTCCCGCCAGCAAACTCCACCTCTGTTCCCTGGACAGCTGTGCCTGATCCTGGGCACTCCTTTGGATTCACTGCCTGGACCTGGTGGGACAGCAGAGGCCAGGGGAGGGAAACAGAAAGAGCTGGAGGCGGACAGCAAGAGGCAGAGACAGAAACACACACAAAAGTAGAGACAGAGACAGAGAGACAGGTGGGCAGAGGCAGACAGAGACACCAATAGATACAGAGAAACAGAGAGAGAAACAGAGCTACAGGTGGTTAGAGAAATGCAGAGACTGACAAAGAAATAGAGAGCCTGAGAGAGAGGGAGAAACAGAAAGAGAGAGAGAGAGAGAAGAGAGAGAGAGAGAGAGAGAGAGAGAGAGAGACAGAGACAGAGACAGAGACAGAGACAGAGACAGAGACAGAGACAGAGACAGAGAAACAGCCTGAGAAGGGGGAAAAGGACCCAGAAGCAGAACTGGCCACAGAGAGGAGAGAAAACGGAGGACCACAAGGCTGGGGGCGTCTTCCCAGCCCCATACTCACCTAGAGCTCATCCCTGGGGTGGGAATGGAGGCTGTGCCCACTGCTGCCTGCCAGGTCCAGGCGGGGGTCACGCAGGGTCTTGTGAGAGCCGCTCCAGCTGATGAGGCGGCCGCTGTCATCGTCCCAGAGTGAGGACGTCTCCGTGTCGCTGAGCCACTCTGCGTCCCCCGCGTAGTGGGTGGGGGCGGCAAGCAGGGGCCGGGCCGAGAAGGCCCGTAGGTCCCTCGGCCAGAAGTGTGCCTTGTACTCCTCGCTGTGAGGTAGGAGGACAGCTCAGGGGGCTGAGGCAAACCCCACCACCCAGACCTCACGCCAGCCCGGAGCCTGGTACCTCGCCTGCCTGCAGCACCTCGCTGCCCTCCCTAGCTAGACCTCACAACAAACACGAGAGGCAGGGTTTCCCTTCTCCCCATTTTCCAGATGGGGAAACTGATGGGGAACAGGGAAGTCACTCATCTAAAACCACACGGGCTGCAGAGAATTCACACCTGCAGAGAACTCACACCTGCAGAGAATTCACACCTAGGTTGGCCTGACGCCAGGGCATGGGCTCCTCAGCTACTCCTTGGTGACCTGGAAGAAGTGACTCCGCCTCGTCAGCCTCAGTCTCCCCACCTGCCCGGCAGGGGGCTCACTACTTGCCGAGGTGGGTTCCAGGACAGGGCGAGCCTGCCCCACCCCAACCTGTGACTCACTTGGGGTGCTGGTCAAACATGATGGGCAGGAACTCGTCCACGGGCAGCATCCGGCCCAGGGGCTGGGAGGCCAGCAGCTTGCGGGCGCCCGCCAGGCTCAGGACGTATGCCAGCGTCCAGTAGGAGTACCCGGCCACCACCAGGTGTGGCAGCCCCTCCACAGCCACCTCCTCCTCAGGGTTCACCTGCTTCCGGCCAAGGTAGCTGCTCGTGACATCAAGAGTTCAGGAGTCACTAGAGGTCACAGGACCCCTCCGCCAACCCCATCCTCCAGGCCCAGGCTGAGGGAAGGAAGGCTCCAAGCAGGAGGGGGCAGACCCCCTCCCCCACCGAGGTGCGTCCCCTCTCCCCTGCCCCTTGGGCGCTGGCTGCCTACATCAGGTCCCACGGAAGTCTCTCTGCCTCCACCTCCGCCATCAGCTGCTGCAGCCGCCCCGGGAAGTTGCTCTCGAAGCGGACGTCATCCTCGAACACCACGACCTGGGCCAGGCCCCTGGCAACCACCTATGGTGGGCGGTGGGGTGGGACGGCTCTTTAGATCTGAGCTGTCCCCTTCCACCCAGCCAACAACGATACTCTCCCTGGTCCCACTTATATGCCAGATGCTCAGCCTGGCCACATCGCTCAGCTGCTCTGGAGCCTGCGGGGGCTCCCGCCACCTGGGGACTGAAGTCCTGATGCCTCGCCCTGGCATTCGTGGCCCTCCTCCAGGCACCCTCCAAGCTCCCCAAGGAGACTCAGGGTGGCTGCATTCGCTGAGCGCTAGCTACTACATCCCAGGGACCATGGCGCCACTACCTGTCTCCAGGGACCCTCAGGAGACAGCACACACAATGGCCCTGTACGGCAGCAAGGTGACAGAGACACAGGGAGGTGAAAGCACCTGTCCAAGGACACACAGCCAGGAAGTGGCGGAGCCGGGATCTGAACTGGCACGGGCTGAACTGCGGGGTCTGTGCCCCCACCTCGGCCTCCTGAGCTTTCCTAAAGGAAGCTGGGCTGGGCGGGGTTGAGGGAGACCCTAGCCCCAACATCCCTAACAGAAACAACTTTCTGGAACTTTTGGAAATGTGAAAAGAACCTGAAATTAGCTCAGTAAATGCACCTCATCCTTTAATCTGTTCAGAGACAGCAGCAAATAAACAGAAATATAAGCTCGCACGCATCTATTTTGGCTACAGCAGAAAATAAGAACAAGGAGTTGAGTCTGCATATCACTTCCTAGAGGAGGCGCCCCTCGGGGGCCGGTACCCAGCAAGTGGCCTCTCAGTGGCCCCTGGAGGTCAGTCCCCTCGGTCCTTCCCGTGGTGTCCAAGCAGTAGTCTCTCGGAGGTCCTCACGCCTGGGCTGAGGCTTCTCACAGAGGTGAGCGGGCCTTTCACACGCCCAACTCCCTCCTGCCTCAGGGCGAGAAGGCTCTTCTCCCCACCAGTCAACAGCAAGGCCCACCCTGACCCCACACCAGGCCAGTCCACAGTCTAGAACAACCGGTACACCTCCCCTCTGTGGCAAGCTCACTTCTTTCTTGATTTCTTTGTCCCCTAAGATCCCTGGGCCCCAGGAGGGCGGGGCTGTACTGTATTCTCGGAGCAGGATATCTCCTAGCACACAGTAGGTGCTCACTAGCAACTGCAGAATGGATAAGGTATAGGGCTGAACACATAGGCGGTTTCAAGCTGCTGGCCAGGGCTTTGTTAATGTATTCAGTCACCCATCGGTCACTTGAGGGCTGGGCACAGGGCAGGGAATAGCTGGCCCCTGCTCTCCCGGAGGGCGTGGGCCGAGGGGGCAGGGTCCTCACCTCCTCCCAGATGGAGTAGTGGCTCAGGAAGCAGCCCACCTCGCCCTTGGTCAGCGTGCGGCCGGAGTAGGGGTCCTGGTAGCCGGGGAGCAGGTCCACACCCAGGCTCCGCATGATACTGCTGTTGAGCGTCCTGAGGGAGACGGGTGTGATGGGGTGAGAGGTGCCCTCTGGGGACACGTCCGGGGGAGCCTGGCTGGTGCATGCTGGTGACAGTCACGCTAGAGTCTGGTTTGAAGGCGGTTTCAGCCTTGTTACTGCGTCATGTGGTCTGAAGCCATCAGTGGCTGGATTGGGGGGAACCACAGCCACCTCGGGCAGGGGTGACCCTCGGGGAAGGGGGTGGCAGCATGGGGAGGCGGGAGGCAGCCTGAGGGGGGTGCACCCCAGGATGACTGTGGGGAACATGGCAGGGGCTCAACCAAAGTGGGGACATCCTGTAGCCAGAAGGGCTGGGGGTGTATGTGGCAAATAGCGAGCATGTGGGGCCTTGTAACCCCCGGTTCCCCCGGGGAGTGTGACTGCTCTGCTCCCACCCCATCCATCAGGGACCTGACGGAGAAGAAGAACCCAGATAATAATCACGAAGACACCTGACCTCTGGAATCCTTACTGTATCAGGCCCTGGCTCAATCTTCCCCAAACCCTTACAAACTCCCAAGAGGAAGGCACCCTGATTGGCCATTTACACACAGGGCTGAAATATGGGGGTGACTTGCCGAGGTCACACAGCTGGTGAGTGGCAGAGCTGGGACCCAAGCCAAGGAGCCCCAGACCTTGGGCCTTTAACTGCTGTATTCCCCTCCCCCCGGGGATGAGGTGGCACATCCTATCCTGGTTCTGTGGTCCCCGGGGACTCCCTGAGACAGAATTACTCAGGCCCTGCCTGAATACCTCCTGGAACAAGAAACTCATTCAGCACATTCCTCTGCTTTCCCTGTCTCAGGAGCGCTGATGGGCCACGCTGCCCCCCACCTCCCTGCCGTGCCCAGGGCCCGCCCCCCCTCCCCGGGGAGGCTCACCGGCCGTCCACGGCATCCACCACCCGCCCAGAGATCTCCATTTCCCAGAGCGAGCTCAGCATGCGCTCACGGCGGTCCGGCCGGCGGGCCAGGCTGATGACGAAGACCTGGAGGAGGCGGGGGAGGTGGGTGAGCAGAGTGGGTGCCGGGGAGGGGAGGCCCTCCCGCCTCCCGACACCCGACCTTCAGGCTGGGGGCACTCACCTCATCAAACCCCATCTTGGTGGGACTCTTTGGGGGCCGGGACACATGTGCGGAGGCCCACATGGGGGGCCCATCCACTGTGGAGGAAAGCATCCCCAATTGTGAGTCCCTAAGGCTCCTGTTGACAGTGACCCTGGCATCCTAGCCGCCCCATTTCTGTCCCCTTGTTAGAATGCCT
This sequence comes from Macroglossus sobrinus, assembly GCA_004027375.1. Classification (NCBI taxonomy): domain Eukaryota; kingdom Metazoa; phylum Chordata; class Mammalia; order Chiroptera; family Pteropodidae; genus Macroglossus; species Macroglossus sobrinus. Next base: position 118,389 of record PVKZ01002382.1, read on the forward strand.
TCGGACATCACAGATTCCTTCTGCCTCCCCTGGACAGAGGGGGAGACTGAGGCCCAGTAGAGAAAGGGAGTTGCCCAGAGCCAGAGAATGAGTTAGGGGTGAGGCTGGGACCCCAAACCTGCTGTGCACTCATGTCTGGGGCCTAGGAGAAGGGGCGCATGGGGAGGCAGGGAGTGGGAGCAGCCCTGGGCGCCCGGCTCTCAGCCCTCACCTAGCGCCTCCAAGATCAGGTGGACGAAGTTGACCCTCTCATCCTCCAGGCCCTGGTGGGACTTCACGGGCACGTTCATGTACCCGTAACGGTGCTCGTTGCACACGTGGACTGACACCCCTGCGGAGAGAGGCTGCATGAGTGCCGAAGTGGGGAACCCAGCTGAGAGGCCCCGGGCCCGCCCGGTCCTGCCAGTGACCCAGACAGAGGGTGAGTCTTCTCTGGGACTCAGTGTTCCCACCTGTGGGATGGGAGAGAGAAAGGACTCGGCTCTAACAGTATCTGAGGAGCTTTCTGCGAAGATTTATACATTTAATAGACGTGTCTAGAGCTCCTGCTGGTGCCGGGGCGATGGTGGTGAGCAAGACAAGAGTCCCTGCCTTTGGGGGGGTCAGGATGAGGCAGGAGCAGGCCATCTTCCTGGTGACTACAGCCATGGGAGGCCATTGCCAAACCCCCTACATGTCTCCCATCTCTGCCCAGACCTAGCACCGCCAGGACCTAGCACTGTCACCTTTTACCCAGATCGCTGCATCTAACTCTGCACCCCCTCCTGCCCGCTCCATGCTGTCCCCACTGGCAACCGGCGGCCTTTTATTTCTTCCAGATTCGTCACCTTTACTATAATTCTTTATTTACTCTTTATTTCCTACAGACCGCGAGCTCCATAGCTGGGTGCCAGACGCATAAAAGATGGAGACAAAACCACCGTGCGCCAAGCTCCTTCACACCGCTGACCAATCAGCAGTGGCGGACACGCGAAGTGGGGGCAGCAATGAAAAAAGACTTTTGCTCCTCGTTTTCTCTCCATGCGTTTGCTTCACCTTCACTCACTTTTTACACCTGATTTTTTTTTTTTTTGGTCCTTTTTGCACGTCTGCATTGCAGATGTCACCAACACCGGTGCACAAAAAAAGCTGGTGACGATGCTCCCCTCTCTGGCCACGCCTCACCTGCTGCTTGCTCAGGTGCAGCACCTCTGGATTAAATCGTCACTTCTCATTCACTCCGACCACCTGCAGAGTCCTCCACGCACCAGACGGTCTTCATGTCCCCGCCACCCCTCAATCTACACCCCCAATACTACCCTCTGGAGCCTTCTCGAGAACCTCACGCCAACATTCCTGTCTCTGTTTCGATTTTGTCTTCGACTCTTCTGCAGAACTGGATTCATCCCATCGAAACCCAAACACATTTTAAAATAACTCCCAACACAGAGGGATCTTTTCAGGGTTCAGATCCCACCACGTGATCCTCTGCCCTCCAGTGCTCTCAGGCTGAATGAAGCCCAGACACTTGCTGGTCAGGTCCACACCAGCTGGTACCTGCGTCACCTCGGCCGGCAGCAAGCCCCACACCCTGACTGTGTTCAGCCGCCCTCCTTCTTGTGTCCCCTGCCACCACGGGCCTCTGCACCTGCTGGTCCCATCGCCTGACATACTCTTTCCTGCTCTGTTTGCCTTGTTCATCCTGACTGTACTTTAAATCTCAGCCCCAAAGTCCACGTCCTCCAGGAAGCCTTCCCTGATCAGGTAAACTCTAGACTAAGCTCCCAGAACACCTACGATCAAGAAACTCTCTTTGCTGTCACAGTTATGCTTGGATGTTGATTCGTGTATTCCTTTGACTGACGGGAAGGGAGGCTCCAGGAGAGAAAGGACTGCTTGATTTTACTCATCACTTTCTCCCCAGTACTTGGCACATGACAGGTGCTCCATAAATATTTGCCTAACGAAGGAATACGTGATAGTGCCATGACGGGGACAGCCAGAAGAAAGATCTAATCTACTGGAGCAGCGGTCTCAAGAAAGGCTGTGACCCAAAGGACAAACAGGAGCTAACAAGATGAACTGCAGAGTGGGGAAGGGCATGCGAAGCTAAGGGAACAGCATGTGCAAAGGCTCAGAGTCTTCCAAGGAATGCTCAAGGAGAGCCGTCCTCACCAGCAGCCTGACAGGAGTAGGCGAAGACGATAATGTCGTCGAAGGGCCAGGTGTAGTTGGGGTGAGGCGGGTAGAAGGCGAGCTGGGCTGCCCCCTCTGCCCGTAGGGAAACCAGGAAGGTGGAGTGGACCATGGGAACCCGGAAGCAGCCCCGGCGCTGGCGGTTCTTGGTGGGGAAGTACTCGGCTGTGCGGCAGTAGTAGCCCTGGGGAAGGGGGTGCTCCGGGCTGAGAGAGGGGCCCCTTCCCTCCCCAGAACACTGCTCCCTGCCATGGCCCACAGACCCCAAGGCCTTCGGGCTCTCTGCTCTTCATGTCCCTTCTCCCAGGACCTCGAGCCCCCCGAGGCCCCCACCCCCGGCCTCACCTGGGGGGTGATCCCGCACCAGAAATTGGAGTAGTAGGTCTGAGAGTCCAGCATTGGGGCGGCCACGGGCAGCCCCTGCTGTATCAGAAGCCGCAGCGTCTGGTTGTTGGTCAGAATGTTGTCTGTATCTGCAAACTTTGGGCAGGAGGATGTCACGGGCCCCAGCCTGGCCTGGGCTGCAGCCCCCAGGGATCACTGAGGGATCCCTCCAGATTGCCAGAGACCCAGAGTGGCTCCTAGGATCCAGTGAGGGGCCTTTAGAGAGGTCTAGCCTACAAACCAGAGATCTGTTTTTGGACCAAGGATCCAGCCTGAGGCACTGGCTCAGGGACCAGGTCCACAGATTTAGATCTAAGTTGTCTACTTAAGAACTTTACCTGAACCTGACTTAGGGAGCAGATCCAAAGACCTACTCTGAGCTCTAGCTCAGGGAACTAGGCTCAGCACATACCCTGGGATCTACCTCAGCGATCCAGGCTCAGTATCCAGTCTGATACTAGCTACTAAGCATAGGGATCCCAGCTCAACATCCGGTCTGGTTTCTGACCCAGGTTGCTAGCAGAAGAACCAGCCTACAGGAGGTTACGTCACATCAAATTTTCTGTCGGCGACAGGTACCGGCTCCGGTGGGAGGCCCAGCTGCAGGCCAGGCTTTCTTACCAGGATGTAGTCAGCTCCCCAGCCCCTGGCAAAGGTCAGGGCTTCCTGCTTCAACTCCATCAGAAACTGGTGCCTTTCTTTGGTCCAGTGCTTGGGACTCTCTTCGTCTGGGTAGGACCTGAGGGGGTAAAGGGATGCCATGCTCCCATGGGGTAGGTGCCTGTCCCTCTTTGTAGGGAATGAACAGAGCCCTGGCCTGCAGGCTGTGGCTTGCGCTGTCCCTTTCCCTGTCCGAGTTGCAGCTGCTGCCCCTCCTCCCAGAACCCTTCCCCTCAGGTCACCACCTGGGCTCCCCCTCGGGCCTCCAGACCACGGCGGCATAGTCATTGCCCACGGCGGCCAGCCACTCCTGTAGCATCTCTGTGGTGTTGTCCACATTGTGGTCCGTGGCACACCTGGGGACACAGGAGGAAGAAGAGTGAGGGGCACAGCCCCTAAAGGTCCCTGAGGCAGCTTTGACCCCTGGAGCACCCCTGGAGCACTCCTGGAGCACCAACACCTGGAGGCTGGCCTCTCTTGGGAGCCATGGCAGTAGGTGGCAGGCAGCCAGGTCCCCATCACAGTGGGTCTGTGACCCACTGTGAGACCCCTGGCAAGTTCCGAACCTCTCTGGGCTTCACTTTGTCCCTCTGTAGCTATAAGATGTCCTCTGAGGTGGACGCAGCCTAGCGGGCTGAGATAACATAACGCGAGAGCATTTGGAAAAGTGGAAAGTACTTCAACTTGGAAACGCACACACAGGCCCTGGTTACCCGCCTTCCTTGCTGTGCGACCACAGGTCAGCTCCTTCCCCTCTCTGAGTCAGGACTGGACAGAAAAGCTGCTGCTTCTCTCAGCCCATAGGTAGTAATAAGGCCCCACCACTCTGAGTGTCCCTGGGAAGTGTGATGGGCTCTCTCCCGTCCTGTGAGAGAGGCCCCCATGGCTGAGTTGGGGCGGGGGGCTTAGACGGGAGCCGAGGCTTTACAGGGCACTGCCCCTTTAAGCCAACTGCCCAGGAGTGAAGACTAACTACGTGTCAAGTCCTGCAGGGGTGGGAACTCACGAACTCCCAAAATGTGGTAATTGTGGGCGGCCTCCCCAGGCCACGGCTCCACCCCTAACCCAAGCTTGGTGTGTTGTGAGGGGTAGTTTGTCATTTCTCTCAGTTTATCCCCAACCTCAGCTTGGGACTCCTCCCTGTTCTGGCTTCCACAGACTGTGGCCTCTGAGTCCAGCACCCTGTGAGGACGCCTGGGGAGGAGGGACACTGGGGGGGGGGTGCTGCCATGAGCTGGCAGGACCACCCCTCTACAGAGAGAGAGGCTGGAAGCAGCCCAGCTGGAGGGAGTGCCAGTCTGACTCTCCTGCAGGGCTGACAGCATCCCCACTGCTCCCCAAGAGCTCCCAGTCTTGCTGATCTCGGCCACCTTGGCCCCGGGGGGGTTGCCAGCTGTTCCTGTCTGCTGCGCTCTAAGTCAAGCCAACCACAGGCCCCATGGGGTTGAGTTGTCAGCTGGGCCCAACTTACACCCAGAGGCGGTCCCAAGAGGAGGAGCAGGGGCCAGGGTGGGTGTCCTAGGGTCAATGTAAGTACTCAGAGGTCAGTCAGTGTAAGTACTCAGGGCCAGCGGGTACAGGGTCCTGCCTGGGGGGCTTGGGGCTGTGGAGGGCCCATCTGGAAGGGGAGGAGCCTGTCTGGGGGTAGGGAGGAGCAGAGGCCATCTGGGGCAGGAGCTGTCGGTGGGGTTGGGGGGTAGATACCCAGTGGGTACCAATGCCAGGGTCTCTCTCACCAGAGGGCCAGTCGGGCTCGGGGGTAGTCCAGCCGCTCCAGGGCACCCAGGTAGTGGGGCAGCGAGTGCTCGGCATTGCGGGCCAGGATGGCAAGGACCACGGCGGGCGGCGGCAGCGGCGGCAGCAGCGGCTGAGCGACGCCCGCAGCCGGGAGCCGCAGCCGCAGCCAGAGCAGCAGCCAGAGCTGCAGGGCGGCTGGGGCGGCGCGCATGGCGGGCGCTCGGGCGGCGGCGGCGGCGGCCCCCGGGGCTCCAGGCTGGACCAAGGGGAGTGGGCGGTGCGGCTCGGCCGGGGCGGGGCCCGGGGCCCGGGGTGGGGCCGAGGCGGCCGGGAGTGGGTGGGGGCAGCGTACCCCACCATGAGTGGGCTCCCACTCTCCACCCCTACACAGGAGTTCTCAAGTGTCTTCTCCTCGGCCAGGAGTACCGCAGGGCCAGGAGCCGGAGACCCGTCCCAGACGCGACCCGGGAGCAGCCCCCTCCGGGCTGGACGCTGGAGGGGGGAAGGGGGTTAAAGGGGAGGGTCTGGGGTGACGGCATCCGAACCGCCCGGGCGTCTTCGAACGCGCCACTCCAAAGCTCTGGGCAACCCCCAGAATCCGGCTTCATGTTGCGCCCGACGCCTCTGAGTCCGGATTCCCTGGCCCTGGGTGCGACCCTCGGACCTCGGCCGCCCGCCCCGCGGAGCAGGTCTAACTCCGCACCGCCCTTCCCGGTCCCCGGTCCCCGGTCCCCGGCCCGCCCCCTTCGCCGTCCCGGGGCGCCCTCTGGCGGGCCCGCATGGAACTTCGCAGAGCCTCGAGGCCACGCGTGGGCCTGAGAGCAAGACCAGCTTGGGGAACGAACGAGGAGGGGGTCCCCCTGACCTGGGCTTGCCATTCCGCTGCGGTGCGAGCCTGGCATCCCCCGTGCGTCATCATCTTCGTCTCCGTCGCCGGCACCGGCGCTGCTCCGGCCCTTTAAGAGAGCACAGCTCACCCTTAGACTGAGTGCAGAACAAGGGGGCAGCCCCTCACGGTGTCCCAGCCCCCCTCTCCCCCACCACCAAAGCAATCTCCTCGGCGGCAAAGTTTGGGTTCTAGGCTGTGCTGAGATGAAAAGGGGTCTCCAGCCTCCCTTAGAAAGCAGGAAAGGGGAGGGGCCTGGAGACACCAATGATGGGTTCCGGATACATCTGCCACTGACCTCAGGCATGTCAGTTTCCCTGAGCCTCCTTGAGATTCCTTGAGAAAATGAACGCACTAGAAGCTTTCCCACTGCATGGAGCCTGGCCCCAAGAATTCCCGGGGCTGGAAGACAGGACTGGAGAGAAAGCCAGGCTCCCCTTCCATCAGCACCACTACCCACCCACCAGGAAGGCCAACTTTCCTAGGACAACTTTGGGTATCTCTTCAGCCTCTTCCCGGAGTCAGGGCGAGGCTAAGCCTGTGCATCCTATCTGCACTGAGAAAGGAGGGATGCAGGCCCAGCAAAGAACGGACTTGCCTAGTGATGGGGCAGGATGGGGGGCCATGGGACCCTGGAGTCCAGAAGTCCTGGATCCAAAGCCTCCACCAGTGGAAGTTTCCAGGTGGGGCTGCTTCCTGGCCAGAGGCCCTGCGATGAAAAGCCTAAGGCCTCTCCTTGCTACTTTTTGGAGAAAAGAGAAGCTATTTCTTGGGAACTCATGTCCAGCCTCCAAACCTTCCACCCTCTGCTTGCCCAAGCTGCCTCTCTCCTCTCACCGCAGGGTCCAGGGGAAGAGCACTCCTTCCTCACGATGTAACCTCTCCCGGGCTCCAAATGCCATCTCCTTGTCCTTTCTAGATCACCAACCACCCTCTCTTCTGGATCCTTCTTTTGACATTTCAAAGGACTGGAATCTCCCCCAACCTAAAATACAAAAACGCCAAACTGCCTGCCGGCCCCCAGCTGCTGCCCTACCTCTGTCTCCCTCCAAACCTCTTGGCGGGGGGAGGGGGGGTCCTGTGCTTTGCTCCCTGTATTCACCTCTTCATCTCCATTTACCACTTGACATGGACCAAGGCTGCTCCAGCCAAGACCAGCATCCTCCTGGCCACGCCTCCCGAAGGACCCTTCCTCCTCATCCAAGAGGGCTCTTCTGCATCTGGCCACATTGACCAGTTCCTGTTTCTGGAAAACTGACATGCGTCTCTGCCCATCTAGACCCGAATTCCATTCGTCCGAAACAGAACCTCAATCTTCCCCCGAACCTGGTTCCCCTCCGGTGGCCTCCCTGCTCTAGGGAACAGATGTCCACCTACCCAGTCCTTCGAGCTGGAGACCTGGGTGTCGCTGATGACACGTCCTTCCCTCTCAGCCCAATCCATTGAGCACCTCATCCTGGCAAGATCACCTCCTCAGCGTCTCCTGCACGTAGCCACCTCTTTACTTCTGCACTGCCACTCGCCTGGCTCAGGGAGTCAACACCAACTCACCTGAGCCCTCCCCGCACCTTCCAGCCCCTCCCCACTCCATGCGCCCCACCTCACCCTGGCTCTCTCCCTGGAAACCATTCTCTACTCAGCCTTCTAAAATATTTCTAAAATACCTGGCATGAATGCCTTCATGGGGGTGGGGGGCTGCCCGTCCCCCTCAACATAGAGCTCAAGCCGCTTACGGGGCAGCGAGGCCCTGCACGGCCTGCCCGATGCTTCCCCAACTCCTCTGACCTCCCCTCCCACCCAGTCTCTGGCTCCAGCCAACTGGACTATGTATAGTTTCCAGAACACTCCACACTTTAAGACCTTCCCACATCCTTTTTTGTTTTTGTTCATCTGCTTGAACTGGTCTTTCTGGCCAAATCCAGCAGGCCCTCCAGTCCCAGCTCAAACTTCCTCTGGGCACATCCCCCTACGTGGCATCCAACAGAACCTCATTCATTCCGCAAGTATTTATGGGGTACATAGCATCCAATATAACCTCATTCATTCTGCAAGTATTTATGGGGTACATGCTAGGTGCAGTAGAATTCTAAGTCCTAGAGTGCCCAAGACAGACCATCTCTGCTCCTTGGGAGCTCACATTCTGTTAAGAGGAGACAAACAGGAAACAAACTAATACATTTATAGTTTCAAAGAACGGTTAAGTGCTATAAACCAAAGAAAACAAGTTTATAAGAACAGAGAGCAGCTGGAGGTAGGAGGTAACTTGAGTCGAGGGGTCAGCGAAGACATAGCAGAGCGTAAGGGGAGCCCGCCAAGGGTAGTTCTGGGGAGAGCGTGTTCCACGTGGAGGGAACAGATGGGGCCACGGTTCTGCCGTGGAAACGAGCCAGGGTGGTTGGAGCAAAGTGAGTCAGGCGAGTGCGATGCGAGCTGAGGCCCACCTAGGGCCTCGAAGCCGTGGCCGGAGTTTGAATTATTTTAAAAGTGAAATAAAAAGGCATTGGCGGATGTAACCAGAGCAGTGACATGATTTGTCTTTATTTAAAAATAGTTTTTGTTTTGTTTTTTTCTTAAAAAGCCTACAGCACCTGATCTTCCTAGGTGGTCTCCCATCCAAGTACTAACCAGGTCCGACCCTGCTTAGCTTTCGAGATCAGACAGGATGGGGCGTGTTCAGGGTGGCATGGCCATAGATCGTTTGTCTTTAAAAGATTAATCTGGCTGCAGCTCAAAGGGTGGACTATGGGGGCAAAGATGAAGCCAGGAGTCCCTCGTACAGGGAGAGATGACAGTGGGCAGCGTCAAAATACGTAATGGGATTAGATGGGGGAGATGGAGTGGGGAATCAGTATGACCCATAGGGTGTGCAACCAGGCTGGATGGCGGCCTTGTTACTGGATGGGGAAGACCTGAGAAGGTGGGATGGAAACTGGGTTCTGCTTTGGGCCTTACTCTGAGCCACCCTTTACTCTTCCTGGCAGAGAGACGGCATGCCAGACCTGCCTAGCTGTGAGTTCTGAGACAGGGACCTGTCCGCCTCCTTCCCCATTATATCAGCAGCCCTAGAGCAGGGACAGCCAGGTGTAGGGTGGGCTCTCAGTAGAAATATGATGAGGTCACTGCAGAGGTGGTAATATTGGGCTAGATTCATAGTAGGCCCTAGGTGGTCCTCAGCTCTCATCATTATAAAGCAGTGGTTCTCCAAGTATGGTCTCTGAACCAACCAGCATCAACCACAACTGGAGATTTTAGAAATGCAAATTCCTAGGCCCCTCCCCATATCTACTGAATCGGAAACTCTGGGAGTGGAGATTAAGCCAAGGAGCCTTTTTGGTGATTTTGGTGCAAGCGAAAGTTTCGAAGCTGCTGTTCTGTAGCGCCTAAGACCTCATTCTCAGGGTTATGTGATGCCTGGAACAAAACTGGACCTGTATGTCTGAATAGGACCCAGACCACTCTAAACCAACATCTAACTCTGGGTTTCGGCCCCCACATTGTAATTCTGGCCTATGCCAGGTGGTGGCGCCAGCGCCTCAGGCTTCACCCTAGCATTAGGAACTAGAGACCCCAGAATTGTCCCCCCTCCCCAGTGTCTTCTTCCCACTGGAAACCTCAGCCCCAAGGCCTGCCCACTGGCAAAGGCTCTGCAGGGTGGCCTTCATCAGAGACAGGGGTGCTGAGGCTGGCACACCCAAGGTGGCGGCCAACCTCCTCCTCCTGGAGATTAGGAAGGTGGGCTAGAGGACACCCCTCGCTTGGTCAGAGAGAAATCCGGGGTGTCTGGTCTGTGGCACTTGGGGTCAGAAGCCCAGGCTGGCAGCTCTGGTCCGGTGGACTCTGGCCACACGTCCATTAACCCCAATTTTGAGTGAGGTCTTAGGTACCACTAGTGGGCGGGGGCGACCAGGAGGTACCTCAGCGCCCAGACCGAGCCCCGGGGTTGGGGGTCCTTACAGTCTGGCAGCCAGGCAGGCAGGGAATGGGGACCCACAGCTGAAGGGATGCTTGGATGGCGCTCTTTCTTACCAGCTGCCAGCTTCACGTCTCCTGGGTTGGGGTCTCTCTGGGCCCATCCTGCTCTGAAGCCAAAGGAGGCCAGGATCCTGGCCAGAGGAGGCGCCTGTACCCCACTTCTGGTCCTGGGTGCAGCTCCGCAGATGGGAGTCCGGGAGCCTCTCTCGTCTGGGCTCCCCCCCACCTCAGGTTCCAAGCCCAGTACCCAGAGGACTGAGCGCAGGCTCAGCCCCCATCCGCTCCCCTGCCCCTCATCTTTCCTATCTGAGGGGAGACGAAGACCCCCAACCCCAGCTGGAGTCACCCTGCGCAGTCTGCTTAGACCCAGCATGCCTTGGCCTCCGCGGCAGGAATCTGCCCACAAGCCCTCATCTCCCGTGGTCCCACCCAACGCCCACACCCACTCCAGAGGACTCCCTCTTGGCTATGCCTTCCTCTGCCCGGACCCCAGAACGGGAGCTGTCCTTTGAGGCTCTGCCTCTGTCTTTAGGAGGCTGGGGCCGGGCCAGCTGTTTTCCCCGGGCAGCCAGCTGTTTTGGCCATCAGGAAACAGCCCTGGCTCCGCTGCTGGAGCCGTTGCTGTGGCTGGGCTGCAGCGTGGCAGCCCTGCTGGGCCAGCGCCTGGGAGCTGTTAACTCCTCTGGGCCCAGGCAGCCCCTTCCCCTCCCAGCCCACCCTTCCACCTCTCCTGGACCCACAGGAGCAGCCTGTCCCGAGGCTTCTAGAGACTCCCGAGAACACTGAGCATGGCTACCCCCACCTCCATGGACAACTGCTAGGCCGCCCCCCTCCCCTCGACAGAGCCTCGTCCTCAGGTGACCCAAGGTGAGAGGAAGGTTCAAAGGGATAATAAATTGCCACCTCATTAGACTATCATTAACTGACTGCCACGTGCCAGCCATGGTGCCAAATGCTTTAAATGTACAATCTAAGTCGATTTGCACCACAACCCTGGGAAGCAGGGGAATGTTGTTTTTCATTGTACAGAGGAGGAAACTGAGGCACGGGAATCTAAACCGCCTGCCCAAGCCCACGCAGAGCTGGCGTTTGAAATGGAACCACCTGGCTCTCTCTGGCTGTCCGTGTGGCTCCAGAATCGCCATCGGTGTTGCTATCTGAGTTTCCTCTCGCTGCGGTTTCTTTCCCTGATCTGGGCCTCAGCAGCACCATCTGTGAAATGGGAAAACGGAGCAGTGGCGTTGACACCACCACTGGCTCCCGTAGGCTGAGTCCGGTGCTGTGCCAGGCTCCACACTCAACACCTTCCAAGTATTTATTAGCATAATCATTCCTCTCGGTGGCGGCGGCTGTCTGCCTGGGCTGGGATCCCAGCTCTGCCGCTTCCTGGCAGCTTGGCTTTGGGCAAAGAGACTTTTACCTCTCAGAGTTCTGGTGTCCAAAGCTGAGAAATGGATATAAGAGCGGTACCTACTATAGCCTCAATTTTGTTGTGAAAAGGATGAGATAATGCAGGTAAAGTTGGTCAGCCCAGTACCCAACCCAGAGAAGGTAGGCGGGGATGTGACCTCTCCCTGTTAGAACCATCACCCACAATCTGGAAGGATCGGAGTGGCCCACCCACCACTGTACACCCTCACACCCAGCACGGAGCTGGCACGTAAGAGGGCTCTGTCGTCGCTTTGCTGATGGATGAACGTGGTCCGGTGGCACCCACACAGGGACAGCAGGATGTGAGAGGGGCACAGCTTGCTCAGAATGAATTACCAGGTAGAGCTATAGGGATCCCAAGGTGCCCAGCTCTCAACTCCTGCACCCTCGTGGCCTCCTGTCCTGAGGCTGGACCCTGGTCTGCTGGAAGGGTAGGAGGGACAAGGGAACAGGGACAATCCCAGGGCTGAGACAGCCCAGAAGGTGACTGGGCCGTGGCTGGGTGGGATCTCAGGGTCTGGGAACGACCCCTCAGGACGCAGTGACCCGTGCTCTCCCCTTTTGTCCCCACCCCCCTGCCCACCATGGGTCAGCTCCCTGGTCCCAGCCTAGACATCTGGAACTGGGGCAGACAAAGGGCCGCAAGGAGGGACAATAACCTTCTGTCCATTTTCAGATGCCGGCCGGGCCTGGACAGGGCTGGGGGCCGGAGCCCCGGCGAGGCGGTGCCAGGCCCCCCGCGGGCAGCGGACAATGTTGGCAGTGATGGAGAGGAGGCATTTCAAAGTGTTTTGTTCCTGTTGACCCCCTCCCCCTGCCACATCTCGCCCCAGCTCAGGGTGAAGCCCCGGCCCCACCCCCAGCCACCCAGGCCCCTGCTCCAGGCGGCTTGGGGACCGGCCACATTCTTGACCTCAGGGGAAAAGTTTAGACTCTTTGCGCCCTGGGCAACAATAACAGTGTCACAGAACTGATTTAGGAGCAGTACTTACCATCACAAAGCGGCAGACAAAGAGCCGGGGCTGAGAACGCGCCGGGCCTCTGCGCCTACTGCTCCCCGCGCTGCTCACTTCTCTCCCGGGCTCTGCCTGGCGGACTGGGTGCCAGGGCCTGACCCTGGGCATGCCGGAGGAGGACTGTTGGAGACAGGGATCCCAGTGGGAACCAGGGGGACTGAGAGCTGCTTCCTGCTCCACCACCAATTTACTATGTGACCCCAATAAGTCTCCCACTCTGGGCCTCAGTTTCCCTATCTGTAATAAGGAGGTTAAACTGTAAGGCCAAGAGCTGGAAGCTCTGATCTTGCAGCCAGAGGCGTTTCAATGGTGATAATGATGATGGTGATGATGTTGGTGGGAATAAGTATTTAAATACTGCTCCATCCTGAACACTTCGCAGCTGCCCAGAGTTGTCACCACTAACCCTTTTCTGGTCTTTACTCTTTTTTCTTTTTAACTACAACGGAGACCACTCAGACAGCATCCTCTCCCTCTTACTCTCCCCAGGGAAGAGAAGAACAGTCACCAATGGCAAATGACAGTTGCAGAAGCCACACCAAGAGCCCGCCTCACACTCAGGAGAGAACGCCACGCCCCCTCCTTGTGGTTTCCGGTGTTCTGTACATTCAGAGAAATTTCTCCAGTAAGAAACTATTTGGAAACGGTTCCTAAAAGTCTAGTCTTTTCATCTCCTTTTAATATTCAATCCTCATCAACCTCACGAAGCAGGTGCGCCATTAACCCCAGTTTCATTGATAATGGAGGCTCAGAGAAGTCGAGTCACTTGTCCAGGCCCGCACAGTCTGAAGGTTATGGAGCCGAGACGTGAGCAAGGCTGGTTCATTTCTGATTGTGCTGCAGTGGGAAGGAGGGAGGCGATGAGGCAGCTGGACCCTGGTGAGATCTGGGTGGGAGGGACTTTACTCCCAGCCAGAAGGCTATGAATAAATAAATGTCTGATTACTCCCAAGGGGAATTCCACCCTTGGAGCAGGTGCCTTTAAAAAACGAGATTGATTCTTGTCTGTGAGCAGAGGTTGGTTTGGGCAGACAGACACACCCAGATGCAGGGGATTGGACACAATGACCTCTAGTGGAGAACTCCTAGGAATTAGAGGCTGGAGGGGAGAACATTTATGGGCTCAGGGCCTGGAGCCAGGCTATGGGTTTGTCCGTGGACATGTCTCTTCAACATTCTGTGCCTCGGTTTTCTCATCTGTAACACTGAACCTTGTAGGAGTGCGGCGGCCGCTCAGTGAGGTTTGGGGGGCGGGGCCTTAGAATGGCACCTGACTCAGCCAGCGAGAGCTGCCTGTTTCCCTTCATTAGGGTCCTTCCATCTAGGTCTCATGGCAGGACCCCTCAAGGTGGGCACTTTGGGGACGATGTGGCATACAGTCCGCGGTTGCTCTTGCCTCCCAGGAAGTGGTTGGCTTTGATTATAGCATGACACTGAGAGCAAAGGGGGCCCAGTTCTTTGTGATCCAGGAGACAAAGGCCAACCATGGCGTCCTCGAGACAGAGGAGGTTGTGGCATCTCTGGTGTTCGGGCAGGGATTTCTCGGCCCTGGGCATGGTGCTTGCAGAGAGGACAGAGAGGGAAGGAGGCCTTGCAAGGTGCGGGCCAGAGTCTGCCCCACCCCCACCCCTGAAATCCAGAGGGACCGAACAGAACTGTACGTGGAGAGGGAAGGAGAGGTGACCGAGCGTGAAGTCCATAGCACAAACAGTACTTTCCTCAGCGTCTTACGGGGGCCTGGTGGGTTTAGTCCCCGCTCTGCCAACTGGCCGTCACCCAGGATGAGTTGCTAGCCCTCTGCAAGCTCATCCCAAGTGCTCGAAGGAGACCATCGCGGGAATTTCTGGGATTCCACGAGTCCAATCCACAAGAGGGCTCGGAATCCAGGAGGCCTAGACTCCAGCTCCTCCCGTCTCCCCTCATCCCAACTTGAACTACGGTTTCTGCAACCATCCCCTTGGCTCTCTCTCCAAACCACCAGTGGCACACGGACCCTGGACAGAGTGCGAGACAGCCCAACGGAAAACCTCAGCTTCTTGGGGCCTCGCAGAGTGCACAGGGGCCCTGGGGAGCCCCAACAATGACAGCTCACCCTCCCTCACTGCCTGGCTGCGGGGCCAGAGTAGCACTCACCTGGCAGAGAACCTTGGGGTCCCCCTTGGCCCAGGAGGCGGATGGCACTGCTGGGGTTGTCTCTGACAAAAGGTGACTTCCCCACCCGGTTCTCGCTGCTGTGAAGGGCTGGTCGGGCAGGCCCTTAGGTGCCGGGGCAGCTCTTCCCGGGCCCAGATTTTCTTGGCATCTTCTGGGCAACAGGCTGGGGGTGGGGCAGTAGGGCGGAGAGAGATTCCTGGGAAAGGGTGAGGTGTCTCCTACAGGGTTCGTCCCCAGCCCCTCGACCCATTCCCTTTCTGGACACGGTGGGCCAAAGGTCCAGGAAGCCATGGCCCTCAGGGGTGGGAGAGGGATGATCGGGGGAGACTGAGATGAGCGCATGGCCCCTCGGCTCATGGCCCCCCCCGTTCCCCCTCCCCGCAGTGGGCCAGCGTGGCCTGGGCTGTCGTGTTTGCTTTTCCTGTCTCTACACTGACTCCTTTCAGAGCAGCCTTTCTCCACCCCCGGCCGGCGAGCCAGGACACCAGGGCGAGAGATCACCACCCCCACCCTCCCTCCTTGCAAACCCCCTCCTGCCACCTTCATTTCGGGGACCGTCAGCTTCCAGGCCTTCCTAGTTTTCAGGGGGGACTGCAGAAATAGGGAGATTGTGCCCAGTGGAGAGGAAGGAAAGAGGAAAAGCAAATGGAGAAGAGAGTGGTGGGAAAAGAAGTGAGATCAGGAAAGAGAAGAGACCGTGGCATGTGGAAGGGGCTGGTGGAGAACAGGGATCCTAATGGTGGGGATCTCAGGCAGAGGTGGGGTGGGGAGACGAGCCACGGACTGGGGCGCCACAGGGCAGAGGCTGGCACGGGAGGCAGGGAGCGCCTTTCCGGGCTGACCCAGGGCCTCGGGCCTGGTTCTGTGCCATCGAGGTAGGCAGGGCCAGTGGTGGACCCTGCGGCTGGGGGCTCCCGACTCCCACCTGAAAATGACCTTCTCCTCATCCTTGGGCCAGGGGCCAGGGGAAGGAGGGTGAAAAGTTTCCCCAAGTCAGAAGGCTATGGGGGGAGGCATCTCAGGGGGTCCTGCTCTTTGCTCTCTCTGACTGTCACGTTGGTACATAAAGAGGGTAGAAAGGTCAGATGTGGCTTTTCAGGCCCGTGGGAAAAACGCTGCCCATTTCCCTAATCCATATTTATTGGTGTGAGACACTGGGCCGGGAGGAAGGCCCCCGCCCCCACCCGCTGCCCCAGCCAGGCCAGGTTAGCACTAAGAACAGGCTCCATGTCACCCAAATCCTACTCTTTGTCTCCAGATTGGCTCCAGAGTCCTCCCCCTACCCTCCTCCCCTCTGCTCTTCCCCCCGCTTTGGGGTTGCCAAGCAACTGTGGAAGGGTAGCTGAGATATTTTCTTTATTACAAGCAAAAGCAAGACAGTATCATGGCCCCAGGAGGGGAACAGGGTGGGGGCCGGGGCGAGGGCATCTTGTGCTCTGGGGGAACCTCCATACCTCTGTGTGCCTGGTCATGGGCAGTGGGGAGACAGGGCCTCAAAGCCCAAGAGAAGGTGGAGGATGGAACACAGTGGTGGTGGTAGTGGTGATGCCGGGGTGGTGAGTACACAGACACCGATCCAGTCTACGAAATGCTAAAAGCAGCAGCAGTGCCAAGAAACCCAGGCCCTGGACCCTTACCCATCACCTACCAGTTGTGCATTCTGGGCCAAAGGGTCACTTCCACTCTCTGGGCCTAAGTTTTTCCCCCTTGATAAAATGGGGATAATGGCATGTATTATCTCATTTAACGCTCACGATAACCCTATGAAACATTTACTTTTCCCATTTCACGGGTTAGGAAGCTGATGCTCAGAGGTGTGAACTGACGTGCCCAGCAAGTAAGCGGTGAGAGTCTCAAGCCCCGACTCTTTTTTAATAACAGCTTGTCTGAGAGGTAATTCACATGCCGTACAATTTGCCCACTTAAAATGTACAATGTAATGGTTTTTAATGTATTCACATAATTGTGCAATCATTATTACAGTCAATTTTAGAACATTTTTATCATCCCCAAAAAGAAGCTGTACTCATTAGCCTTCACTCCTCATTCCCCACCCCCCCACTTTCCCTCCCTCCAGCCCTAGGCAACCACTAATCTGCTTTTTGTCTCTATAGATTTTCCTATTTTGGATATTTCTATAAACGGGATTCAGACAATATGTCTGAGTCCCAACTCTTAATTGCCAATGACTCCGACCTCACTGGGTGCTGGGGTAATAGAGTAAAAGGTGTCAGATCATGGTTAAGGACACGGTCTTTGCTGCTAAAACCTGGCTGTCACTCAGTAGCTCTGTTCCTGGGGGAAGTCACTTCCTCTCTCTGAGCCTCAGGTCCTGGGTCTGCAAAATCGGAAGGGTAACGGCATCTGCCCCAAAGCTGTAGTGATCCGAGAAAAGTGCAAGCCCAGTGCCCAGTCCCCAGTGCATCATATAGAGCATTGTTAACTAGGTTGCAATGAGTCACGCATTTGCCAGTCTATTTGTCTCTTTACTCAGGCATTTAATAAAAGTTAGCGCCTTCTAAGGGTTAGGCACTGTTCTAGGTGCTGGAGATAGAGCGATGAACAGGGTGTGACCCTTGTCCACATAGGGCTGACAGTCGAGTGGAGAGACAAGACAGCTGGCCAATCGGAGGCTTTCAGAGAGTGATATGTGCCATGAAGACAGCAGCACGGCATGATGGGATGAAGCTGCGGAGGTGGGTGGAGGCGGCCGCTTTAGTTTTGAAAGGCTGTCCTGCCCTGTCTTCACTCAGCTCATGGAAGGGAACATCTTTTATAAACTGAAACATGCTATGCAGGGCAGAGGGGTTCTAAGGATCCCCTCTGAGTGGGGACAGTGGCCTGGCTTTGTCATTCTCTGAGACAGGGCATGTGTCAGGCTGTCAATTCATTTCTGCAGACAGGCCACTCAGCCAGTCACCATGTAAGAGCGCTGGCGACCCTTTGAGAACTCTCTGTACAAATGGGGCAGCTGGAGCGGAGAGCAGGCAGGGCCTGGCCTGGGGAGGCACGCTGACTAGGGGCAGAGCTCCTTCCTCTATGCCAGGCTTCACGGCCAGGTGTCAATGAAACCTGGACTGATGGGAACCTTTGGAAACAGGACTCCAGACAAGAGATGCAGTCTGACCGACCTTCTGCCTCAACTGCTCCCTGGGCAACCGTCTGCCATGCTCCGGGCCTCGGGTCTGCCTCTGAAGGGTCACAGCATAAAGGAAGCCCCCTTCTAGCCTCCTTCGATGAGTCCCGCCCACAGCAATGCCTCCAGGTCCACATCTAGAACCTCAGCTGATTGGCTGCATCCAGTCAACTCTATTCATTCATCTTCCATTCAAGTGTCTCCACATGTTTTTTCACCTGTCTGTCCACCCACCATTCTTTTAATTATTACTCCAATAAGGTATTCACTCACTCATTCATTCATTCATTCATTCATTCGACAGACATTTACTCAGCATGTCCTTTGCACTATACAGTGTATTTGGTCAGATGCCAGTTCTGGGGGAAGGCATGCTTAACTGGCAGTGCGGATGGCTTCGTTACCTTCTTCTTGAGACTTGGTGTTAATAAGGGAGAAGGAAGAAAGCAGAGGCTAGGAACAGTTGAATGCATGCATGAGCCTGAACCTGTGTCCTGTATGTGTGTATCAGATAACCAAACAACTTTACCGCAAATAAATACAAGGTACTGGATCCCCCCCAATACCACAACCATCTCTAAGGAAGCGGGACAGGCATAATGGCCCCATTTCACAGAATAGCTAAGGTTCAGTCTACTGGAATTCATTTGCCCTGAAAGCCCGAGGCAATACTGTCTCTTCCAGAAGTGTTCAACTTCTATAACCTCAGAGAACTTTGTTAATACTCCCTGTGGCTTTGCTTCTTCCACTGGTGCCGGCTGGGTATTTGTGCGTCTGTCCACTTGTCCACAGGATGGATACTTCTGGAGAGGTACTATCAGACTCGGTTCATCTTTCTCTCCCCGCTCCCCACAGCCTCCGGCATGCACACAGTACCCCTCAGGTGCTCACTAAATGTTACTCATTGCCAAATGACCTGCATAAGGACACCAGGACTGTCAAGAACACAGTTTGAAGCCCTGCTCTGCCATCACTTAAGCCCAGGCCACCCTCAGCTCTCACCTGTAAACCAGCAGTAACCTAATGGGTCTCCTGGGGTCCAGCTTGTGGCTATCCTCCCATCCCCATTTCATCCTCCTCTATTGCTACATTGCTCTGCCCACCCCCCCAAGCAAACCTTTAAAAATGTAAATCTGAACTTGGCAGACCTTTCAGGATCCCCACTGTGGTTAGGATAAAATCATAAATACTCTCAGTGTCCTATAGGGCCAAGCACAGTTGCCTCAGCTTTATCTCACACTTCCTCTTCCTCTCTGTGCCCCAGTCATGGCAGATTTTTCCTTTCCAGAACTCACCAACTTCTTTTTTGCTTGCTAGCTTTGGAGTGTGTTTGTTCCCTCTGCCTGGAACAGCGCCAGCATCAGCACCCCACCCATCTCCCCCTAACTTCCCCTCTGACCAGGGTGGCTCACCCCTCTGCCCCCTGCGCATCTCCTTTGGGGACATCTGCCCGCTGCTGAGTCCCTGACTAGCACACAGTAGGCATTCTATAAATATCTGTTCGATGACTGGAGGAAGGACCCTTCTTGGCCCCTCGGTTTTCCTGAGGGTGAGGGTGAGGAGAATTAGCCCTTTTCTGCCCAGGGCTGGTGGCTTTAGAGAGCCTTGACATTCCCTGGAGGCTGACCAGTCCTCCTTCAAGGATGTAGCTGCCTGAAGCGGCCTGAGAGTTCTCCGCTAGTGCAGAGACCCTTCCATCGGGGCTGTGTTCTCGCCAGGCTGGGGTGGGGCCAGGGCCGGATTCTGATTTATAAGGAGACACGGGGTATTCTCCTGGGTCTCACGTTTTGACTGAGAGTACATTGGTCTCCTGCATATCTGTGAAGTAAAGGCTGGGAAACTAGTGAGCAGCGGGTTCCACAGCCCTGGGTTCCAACTCTCTGTTCCATCACCAATCCCAGCTTCTTCTTCTGTAAATTGGGCCAATAATGGTATCTACTTCCCAAGGTTCTGAGGCGTTAACAGGCTACTACCGCCTTCGAAGCGCACAGTGCTCGTTATCTGATGGAGCTGATTAGCAGGGCTCTGTCTCTATGAACCCCCATTTGAAGTAGGAACTCCCCAGAAGCCATATTTCTTCAACTTTGCGAAGAAACACTCAGGTTTACGTGATACACGTTTAAGTCACCAATGGATATTCAAGGACTGCTTGGGGATAGGGCCCTGTACTCGGCCTTGGAGACACAAAGATCAGTAGGACCCACTTCCTATTCAAGCGATGAGAGCAGATCCCTGGTAATCACGGATCAGCGGGGCATGTGGTGAGGCGGCCCCACAGACGGTGAGGGGAGAGGATGGCAGGGCGAGGGGTGCTCTGGGGGCCTGGGGAACCCTGTGGCGCATGCACGGAGGGCAGGAGGCATGGGAGGGATGGCCACATGCTCACCTCCAGGCTATGAGATTCGCTGGGAAAGCTAGGCTGAGCTCTGTGGGACAGAAATCGGGTATGGATCCCCCAGTAGACAGAACCTTCTCTGCACCAGTCCTGGCAGGGGTGAGGGTTGGGGATGCCTCAGAGCTAGACAGAGCCTCTGCCCTCCTGGACCGGTGAGCTGTCCAGCAGAAGAGACAAGACAGCGTTACCCCATTCCATGCCCCTCTCCCCCACCCCTCCCCCCTCACACACCCTGCTAGAGCTGAGGTGTCCAGGACCCTGCCAGAAGCATCCTGGGAATCAAGCCCTTGCTCTTGGTACCTCAGTCCGCAGATCCCCAGTGGGGGTGTGGTCACTGGAGATGGCATCTTCAGCCTGGGGCTCAGGGCTACATCCCCTCCTTTATGCTTCAGCAGAGCCTTTTAAGGGGGTGACCCTCTGACCTGCAGACTGTTCCCCTTCACCCTCCAGCTAGAAGCCCCTGGGGCAGGAGCTTAAGGAAGGAGAGAGCTCCAGAGGCCTCAGTTTAGATGCAGACAGGAGGCCAGGGCTGGGCCTCGAAAGACTCTGGAGTCCCCTGGGCGCTCTGGGGGAGCTCAGCCAAGGCCAGGGGCCTGAGTCAGGTCCATGAGTGCAGCGCCGAGATGCGGGTGCCTGGTCCAGGGGGAAGGCGGGGGCCATGGGCCAAGGGTTCAGAGGCGGGAGCAGGCGGGGCACCGGGCGTCTAGGACATGGGGTAGGAGTGGGAGGGTAAGGGGTCTGGCCGGTGCAGAGGGGGGGCGCCCCCGGGGAGGGGCACGCTATGTCTTTAAGAGCTGCCTGAGCGCAGGTTGCAGCTGCCTGGCCAGCCCGAGAGACAGCGGAGATTCATTACCAGCCGACACAATGACCATTGATGGCCCCGTGGCGTTATTCAAATCCAGTACCAATTGCAGCCGAGCCCCTTTCTCCGCGCCAGGCCCGTATTGTTGGAGCGGCCCACTAAAAGCCCGCCCCGGCCCCGAGCCGCCAGAGGCGCCCGCTCGGGTTCAGCCCTGCGCCTCGCCAGCCCGCCGGCTCCCGGCCCGGCTCCCCGGGCGCGGCAGGTGACCCGGCGGCGCATTCCAGCGCTCCCGTCCGTCCGGGGCCACCGCTACCGCCGGCGCCCCGGCCGCAACTCAGCCGCAGGGAAGCAGAGAGCGCCCGAGCCGGTGCGTGCGCGGGGACGGCGGGGGCGGGGGACCCACGAGTCCAACGGCCCGGACCCCGGGCTCGGAAACGCCACCCGGCCTCGGGCCCCTGCTTTCCGGAATCCTGGCAAGCCCGGAGAGCCCAAGCTGGGGGCGGGGAGCGGGGAGTTGGGGTTCCCCGGGCCCGAGGCGATTCCCCCCGGCCTGGGGCGGCGAAGAGACCCAACACGGGCTACTCTAGGGGCCCGGGGCCGCAATCGAAGGAGACACACGCCAGGGGCGATGGGGATCCCGACACACGGTCGGGACCCGCGTGCTTGCGCGTCCACCTTACCGCGGGATGGGCGGCCACCGCCGAGCGTCTGCGAGGCAGTCGGACGCGCGGCTCCGGAGATCCCCGGGCCCGGCGCTCGTAAGGACCGAAGCGGGACCCAGAGACTGGGGCCGTGAACTCGGGGGCTTCGCCACTGATTGTCCAAACGCAATTCTTGTACGAGTCTGCGGCCAACCGAGAATTGTGGCTGGACATCTGTGGCTGAGCTCCGGGCGCAACAGGGGTGGGAGCCGCAGGGACCGAGCTCAGGCGGGCGAGACCCCTCGGTCGGGCGGCGGCCGGCGGGCCCCAGCGCCAGGATCGCGGCCCCGGCCGGGAGCGCAGAGGAGGGACGCGGGTCCCTGCCGCCAGCGCCGCCATCCTCGTCCTCGTTCGCCGCCGTCGTCCTCCTTCTCCTCCTCCTCTGCGGGTGACCAGTCCTGCTGGAGTGGTCCTCCAGTCGATCGCGTTGTTTTCCCATTTTTCAAATTTCGGCTGGGAACGAAGCTGGCACACGGCGGCGGGGTCGAATGTGGTCCAGGCTGCCCGCCCTCGGGCCGAGCAGCCGCAGGAAGTCGGGGGCGAAAGATGCCGGCGGAATGCGCTCGCTACCTCGTTTTGAATTGGTTCTCACCTGTCCCCCACCAATACCCTCCAAACAAAAAGAGCCTCAACCGACCCTTAAATCCCCCATAAACCGACCCCTCCCGCCGGCCCCTCCAGAGGAACGGACGGGCTGAGCCTCCTCCAGCCGCTGCCGGAGTGGCAGCTCCGAGAAGCGAGGGGGATCGTGCGCTCCAGCCGGGCAAACCACCTCGGCTTTGGAACCCGAACTCGGACAAATGAATCCTTTTCATTAAAGACAAATCTTCGGATATAGTGGGGTTTATTTATTCGTTTATTTCCTCACGAGAGGGGGTGAGGAGTTGCCTGGGGGGGAGAGGGCAGCAGGTAGGCATTGCTGGGGCTGAGCCTAGGTCACCTGTCCCTGACCCCTCTAAGACTCTGGACTGAAAATGACCTACCCTGCTGTGGCCCCTGGCCCTGGACAATTTTGGCCTTGGCACTGGCATCCCCTCATGCCTCAGAGAACCTGGTTTTCCCAGCGCATCCTCCCGCCCTACTGCTCCGTGTTACCTGGGTTACAGAGGAGGAAAGGATATTCTGTATCTACCCCCATTACCCCAGTGTGGGTGGGAATTGATCCTCAGGCCTCTCCAGCAGGGCTGGAGGCAGGCAGGGACCGCCAGGTTACAGGGATCAAGGGACAGGCCAATCTTCCAACGTGAGGTTGCAGGGGGCCATTTCAAGTCCCTTGGCACTGTTCCCTAACATGGAGACCTTGACCTCAGCACCCAATGTGGGATGGCCATACAGCCTCCCTAGACAGCACTTGGACCCCAACATTGGCCTTAATTTGTAACCCCAACATGGCAGCCCCCCCACACACACACATACCCGGAGAGCTGGAGGGAAGCTTACCAGCCAGGGTGTTGTGGGTGCTCTTACACACACATCTCCCACACACTGCTGGGACAACCATTTGCCACCTTCATCCCAACAGAGTGAGATAAATTCCACCTTAAATTACTGATATCTAATGAAAAACATTTTGGGCAGAATGATATTAATGCCCTAATTTTTTTTTTTTTGAGCTATCCCTCCAGCAAACAAAGCTTTTCTCCAGCTCAAGAGAAGGAGGGGCTCAGCAGTCTTATCTGTGCCACCCCCATTCTGTGTTCTGAGGCTGTTGGCTGCAGCTAGTGGGACAAAGCCTGGCCGTGGACGGGTAGGGAAGTGTCCTGGGACGCACACTGGTCAGGACAGACTGGCTCTGCCACCCCCTTCTCCAGATGGCCCTATCAGATCACCCCTTCCCAGACAGGATGGGTGGTCTGGGTTTCAACCGCGTTCCATTTTTGGCTGAAAGGCACCTCTAAAAGCCCAAGACAAGAGGGCAGAGAGGATGGACCAGAGACCATGGCTGAGAGGATGTGGGGTGTCACTGGTTTATAAGGATAAAGCTCCAGGCAAGGCTAGTAAACAACCTAGTCTTTTATTTGCCCAAAGCCAGATGTTGCAGACACTGAAGCCCCAAGACTTTGAGAATGGATGAGGGGAGGAGGGGTGAACCATCCTGCCTACCAGGTGCTACCTGCCCTGATCCTGCTTCCTGCAGAAGGTGGAAAGATAAAAGTCTACATTTGTGCCATCAAATATCACACCAGTTTTCAGATGCTATATTCAGTTGTTGTTGAGGAGGAAACTGAGGCACACTGACTCTCCCAGGCCTCTATTCGCCAGTCCAAGGTTAAGCCTACTGTCTCCTTCTCTCTAAAATGAGCTGCAGTCAGCCTTTTGCTGGGGGATGGTCTCAGGAGCCCATCTGGTGGCCTGTGGGGGGGAAGGCCAGCCAGGGTCAAGGGCTGGGGATGGGGTGGGGGGAGCAGAAGGAGTGTGGTTGGAAGAGCAGCTGCTGGGTGGGGGGGAGGGGGTCGGCACTGAATAGGGGACCCCAGCTGGGGTTCCATAATGACATCGGTGGGGGACAGGCAGAGCTCTCTGCTGTCCAGATGGGGAAACTGAGGCGAAACTCCTTCAATGTTTGAAAAGGGCGGGGCCTCCTGTCAGCCACTCAGGACCATTCATCTTCCCCATGAAGACACTGACCTGGAGCTGGAGTGCCCTGTCAGCGGTCACTCAGCGTTCAGACTGAGACACAGGAGTGGAAGGCAGCTCGGTCACCTGGCTGCAGAGCCCTCCTCCACTACTGACAAACTAAAGGGGCTCCCTCCCCCACCTCAGCTGCTGGGAGAGGGCATGCCGGGCTCAGGCGCCCGCCTGCCCGCCCGCCCGCCTGCTTCCCCTGCACACGTGTCTGAGAAAGGCTCATTTTTAGCACCTGGCCTCTTTTCCCTGCCTGGAGGGAGCTCAGGGGACAGAGCAGGGAAGAAAGCAGACAAGGGGGACAGGGAGACCTGGAAGCAGGGCCCAAGTAGACGTCTGATTGTTCTCTTCTCTGTCCCCCAAGGGCGCCCAGGCACAGAGAGGGCCCCTTAGCCGCCGTGCAGGGTGGAGATGAAGAGGACGCTGTCCTGGTCCTGAAGCTGGTAGTCCAGCTCGCCCTGGTCCAGGAGAGAAACGAGGACGAGGCTCTGAGGGCCCCTTTTCCAGTTTGCCCCCAGGTGTCGGGAGGGGTGAGGGGTGACAGGCAAAGGTTGGGCTGCTTTGGGAGAGAAAGACGGAATCTACCAGAAAACCGGGTTCCCTATACTTTCATTTGCAAGCGTCCAGGACGGAGGAGAGCGCACCACCTCCCCCAGCCATCCTTCCCTTCCTCCTCGCGGTGGGAGACGTGAAGAGCCTCAGTCTGGGGGCCAGAGTGGGACAGAGGATTACCCGGTCCCCCTCTTTGGGCCTGATGAAAGGCCCAAGGCCTTGCTACTAAAGCAGTGAGGGGAGGGGTTGGGGAGGGATGTCCCCAGAGGCACTGACCAGCAGTTCCCAGTCCGCGTCGTTAATCAGCACAAGAATTCCTGGCCGCCTGCGGAAAGATGGTGGTGAGTAGCAGGGAGGGAAGGGCAGTCAGCAGCAGGGGCGGCGAGGCCGAGGCATTTGGGCCGCAGGAGAGGGTGGTGGGAACCCTTCCTCTGGAAGTTCTGCTTAAGGATCTCCCAGGAAGAAGAGGCAACAGCCTGAGTCTAAAGGAAAGCAGATCAGATAGCCAAGGTCTAGGGCCCAGATGGAAAACGGGTGTAAATTCCAGCATCACCTCCCAGACTTTGGGCACGGCATTCTGCTTCTCAGAGCATCAGTTTCCTCAGCTGAAAACGAGGTAAATGACAGTGTCTTTCCCACAAGGCCCGTGCCAGGATGAGATGGATGATGTGTGTGCGGTGCTTGCTCGCCAGGGTTGGTAGCGATAACCACTGGCAGCGGCATATTTTTCCGGGGTTCCAACCTCACTCTGCTAGGCCTCCTGCATGCCTAGGAGTCACGGAAAGCTGCCCAGGCTCAGGGCACCTGGATGCCCAAGAGCAGCGCTACTGATATAAGGCAGGGCAGGCCGACGTACGGACAGGGACCTTAGCCCGGCTCCTGTTGGCAGTGGCCCAGGGAGCACTGCTGCCCTTGGGGTGGCCTCCATGACTACCAGACCATGACCTGAGCCAGTGGCTGGACGGCAGCGTTAGCCCTCAGGACCGGATGGTGACCTTTGCTTCAAGGCAGATGAACGAGTCCCACAGATGCCCTGCCTGTCACTTTTACACACTACACTATGTTTGTTAGAAGTGACTTCTTGGCACACGGAACCTGGCTCCTTGCCTCGGAGGCTGAGCCAGGCCTGGGACAGGTACAGAAGCTTTGGACTGGGGGTAGGGGTGTCCCCAGTGAGCACGAATTTGCGTGCATGTACACACGTGCACATAGTAACGCCCTGGGACCTAGACCAGCGCTGTCCAATATGGTACCTATTAGCCATATTCAAATTTAAATTACAATGAAATAAAACTGAACATTCACTTCCTCATTCACACTGACCACATGACTAAGGCTCTACAGCCTTATGTGTCCAGCAGCCACCATATTGCACAGGACAGATCATGAACATTTCCATCATGGCAGAATGTTCTCCAGGTTAACACATGCAAGACTGTCAAGGAATTGAAGGGACCCCAGGCAAAATTTTTTCCTCGGTACTTTCTGTGCAGAGAGTAGCTGAGCCCAGAGAAGGAAGTAACTTGCTTAAGGTTCCACAGCAAGTTCGTGGCAACCAAAAGGAGGAATCCAAGGTCTTTGAGGACTTTGCCAGTCTCCTGGCCTGGGCTTTTGAAAGATCCCCAACAATCCAGCATGGTTACAAGAAAATGGGACAGAAGCTCTTTCCTCAGAGCGTAAGGGGACGATAACAGGGACAACAGGACATGGAGAAGGTGGTGGCTGAATGCAAGCACAGGGGCCCAAAGCTCCTTCCCTCCGGCCACCCTCCTCAGGGGAGGGCGGAAAGGGACTCACACGCTGTCGCCCTGGATGAAGAGCTCTGGCCGCTCTTTCAGCAAATTCTTCTGGATCCAGACAAGGAGGTTCCGGATGTCCCCTGGAGAGGAAGGCAGCGATCAAACTACTGTCAAACCCCCAGAGCCTCACCGGGACCAGGAGGACGTGAACATGGGGCCCGGAGGGCCTCCTTCAGACCAGACTGCCATGGGCCCGGAACTTACGCATTCCCAAGGTGAGAAAATAGGTCAACAGAGGCCAGCGACCTGTCAGAGAGGCCTTCAGAGAAAAGTGGCACCTAGCACTGCTGAAGGCTTAAAGAGGCAATAGGGGCTCAAGGCACAGGGCAGGAGGAAGTCGCATCTGAAGGGATTGGGAGACAGATCCCCATGAGCCCTGAAGACAGCCTGACATTGCCACAGATCGGCTTTGGAGGGGGCCGTGGACAGCTCCCTCCACATTTATCTCTCTAGCCAGTCCCAATGGGGAGAATTCTGCTTTGCTCTTAGAGGGGTCTGCATATATTTCCTTTGTGAGGGAAGAAAAACAATTGCTGGGCTGATAACATCAGTTAATTTCCTCCAGCAGAAGGAGAGAAGATCCTTCACCAGCCAGAGACACTGACAAATCACTGCCCCCTCCACAGAGCCCCTGGAGCTGGGGACAGCCATCCTGAAGAGGCAAGAGGTTCAGGGTTGAAGGGCCTCTCCTGCTCAGCTGGACTCTGAGATCGCTGCTTTGTGGTTTGGGGACAGCCACCAAGCTCTTTGTGCATCATGTGGAGGCTAAGAGTCACCTGTCCCCAGGGTCACCTTCCTAGGAACAAGATCCCAGGCGATAACACATTGAAACCTGGCTCTATAAATGCCTCAAAGGCTACAGCCCTCAACTACCCACCCCTCAAACAGACTGTCTGCTGAGGCTGCCCGAGTTCCCTCTCCCCCTGGGACAACCTGAGGACTGGAGGCTCTGGAGAGACAACTAGTCTCTGAAAAGCCAGAAGGGGCCTGGGAATAGCCACCCCACCCAAATCAATGTCTCAGAGGGGTCTGCTGTCCCTGACTCATGCCTGAGACAAAGCTCAAGGGCTAGCTAGGATGGAGAAGGTCCAGGGGGGCCTCGTTCTCACCTAGTCAGTCCTGGCATGTGGGTGATGGGAAGACTGCTCGGGCACTGAGAGAATTAGCTCTCCGCAGCCTAGGCCCAGCAGCGTGTCGTACACACAGTATCAGCCTTGGGCAGTGTTTTAAGGCCCTCTCACTGGCCTATATGCCACCTTTCCAGAAGGCACAGGCTGAATGGGCTGGTTCGCTCTGCCCCATGCCAACTTCCCTGGGTCACATGCCAGCAGAGCACAGGCCTATGGGCAAAGTGTCCATGGACGGAGACTGCCACCTTTCAATTTGAATTCCTACTTATAAATAGAAGACCGGATTTCTCAGAGTCCCCTGGGGTGGGCAGGGGGTGGGAGTGTCGCCTCCAGCTAGCTGCAGTCCACTCGGACTCCCGGCTGGGTTCCTCCTCTGAGGCCTGGGTTTCAGAGGTTTCTCCTTGGCCTCCATCTTGGCACTGTCTGGTGGGCCGCCAGCTCATACATCTTCTGGCCGCTCGATAGAGCTGCCGGGGTCTGACACATCCATCAGCCAGACCTGGCAGACAGGGTTCTGCCTGTGTGTGTGGAGACACTGAGAGGGACTGGGCAGTGCCTGGCCTAAAGGCCACCAGCGGCACCTCTACAGACTACACAGAACCAGACCCAGTTGGGGAAAATGAGGGGACTTCTATTCCACTCTGGATAGGCTGCGGGGGCGGTGGTGGTGGCTAGTGGTCATGTCGGGGTCATCCGAGTGATGGTACCATCATGGAGTCCCAGAGGGGTGGGCTGGGGGTGAGTCTGCTGCCGGTGCTGGCTCATTTATCATGATGCTCCTCTCTGCTGAGGTCATTCCCTCCCTCCTTTGGGCCCCCCAGGCCTACCCACATTCTTGATAGCCCGTTACCATGGTGAGGCCACTGCATCATCATCTGTATTGTTCCCCCATGCCTGGATTTGGCGGTGGGGAGAGATGGAACTCAAGGCTCCCTTCACAGGCTGCAAGGGCCACTCGGCCTGGCCTGAAACGCACCCCCAGGGACATCTTGCCAGGCTTGCTGAGGCCCAGACAATATGCAAATGGCCTCCAAGCCAGATGGCCTGCTTCCAAAGTTGCCGGGGAGGAGGAAGGGTTAAGCAGAGTCAGGGGCTGGTGGCTCCGGGAGGGCTTTGGGGAATCTCACTTTCACCTTCCCCCTCTGTGTCCTACTGCCTTTCTACTGTGACTGAAGGTGGCTTCCCTCCTGGGATCCCAAGCAATCATTCGTACAGTAAATATTTACTGAGTGAGTAGTATGTGCAGGTGCTAGGGAGATGGCAGTGAGCAAGACGGACATAGAGCCTATCCTCATGGCATTAACAGGCCAGCAGGGGAGCCAGACATCACTTATTAGTCGTGATAAATGCTATCTCCTTTGTGTAGGATCAGGAAAAGCTGAGGCCTGAAGGACAAGTGGGTGGGATGGCAGAACATTCCAGGCAGAAGGAAGAACATATGGGAAGACCTGTGGCAGGATGGAACTGGCAGGTTCAAGGTAACAGAACAGAGAAGGCAAGAAGGTCATCGCCAGATGAGCCCAAGAAGTAGATGGCCAGCGACCAGATCCTACAGGGCATGCGTGGGCCTGGAGAAGGGGCCCGCTCTGGCAGAGGCCTCTGCCTCCTGGTGCATCCCAGGGGTATTCACCGAGCGTGTGCTCCGAGGGCACAGAACCCATACTGCCCTGGCTGTGCTCTAGTTTCTCTGCCCTGACACACGCATCAAGATCCAGCTCCATGTGTGGAGTCACCATTACTAGAGTACGTTCTTTGGACCCGGCCCAGGCCACAGAACATGGCACAGAACCTCCCACACAGCACCCTGCCCCTCCCTCCAGATGTTTGCCGAACACGTGGACAACTGGAGAGAGAAGGCAGGCTGAAAACAGGGACCCCGGTTCTGAGGTCAACTCCATCACTTCCTAGTTACTTACATGCTCTGGGTTAGGAATCCCATGAGCCCCAGCTTCCTTCTTTGCCAAATGGGAATAGTAAGAATGCCTCATAGAGCTGTTGTGAGGATCGAATGAGATGATTCATATGCAGCTCCTGGCACTGTGCTGTGATGCTTCTGCGATTCAGAAGAAGAACCTGTATCCTGTACCCTCTCTTGATGACGGGAGCTTCCATGCCCTGTGCCCAGGGGCCTGGCACTCTGTGGATATGCTCGTACTGCTCTGGAGGGTGAGTTACAGCCGGTCAGCCTTTAATCGGACCGTGCTGGGAGGTTTTCTGTGGGATTCACTGCCTTTCCATCAGAAGTCAGAGAGAAAATGAGAAAACGAAGGGACTGGGAGAGTGGTAATGGGGCGTCCCCTCCATGTGCTATGTTCGGATGCCTAAGATGCTCCAGGCCAACCCAGGTGGAAGAAATCACATTCTGAGGCCATGAGCACCCTAATCAAAGGCTTCCAAGGCAGGAAGCCTCGGGACCTGGCCTGCCCATCTGGGCAAGAGCAAGTGATGGGAGCTGCTGCTCTATGGCAGAGTGGTTAAGAGTTAGGATTCTGGAGCTGGAAACTGCATGCTAGGTGGGCCTCGGGGAGGTCACTCCACCTCTCTAAGTCTCAGTGTCATCATCTGACTAATGGGGATAATAGTCCAACCTCCAAAGACTGCTGAGGATTTGGGCATAAGGGCAGCGGGAGACGCAGCGCAGCGTTAAACACACAGGACAAACATTTGTCCAGTGACGGGATTCTTTATCCTCTGGGCTACCAGAACCTTCTTCTCCTAAAGGCTGCTGACAACGGGCACCAAGCATGCCCCTTAGAGAGCACCTACGAAGGCTTCTGCCAGAATCCCTCTCCCCAGTGGACTGTCCGTGTTTGGGGACAATGACCACCCACTGTGGCAGGGTCCCCAACGGTGTCAATCCAAGCCTCTCAGGCTGAAAGAGAACAATCTCAAGGTCTCATCTGATATGGAGTTCCAGCTGCAACACGCAGCCTCTCTCTGAACGCTCCCCGGGAGCGCGTGTCTCCCAACCAGAAATCTGTCTTCCTGTCACTCCCGCCGAGCCTGGTTGGTCCATGGGGACTACACCAACAACCGTGTTCCCTCTTCCCCATGCCCGCCCAGCAGACTGGGGCGAGACAGATCCCCTGAGTGTCCTCTTCCATAGGTTAAACCACTCCTGTCCGCACCAAGCCCACCAGGCTGCAAGACAGGGCTCCTCTGGGAGCCCACCCCAGGCCTCGGCTGAAAAGGGAGAAGAAAGAGCGGGGGAGGGGGGAGTAAAGAGAGGAGAGGGTAGAGGGAACATCAGAGGGTCCATTTACAAGTGAATGGGGGTAAGAATGGAGCAGTTTGTGGGCTAAACTGGCCTCAGAAGGAGGTTTACAGATGTGCGAAGGGACGCTCCTCATTGTTTAATTAAGCAGAAAGTGGATCTTTTCAAAAGCAATTTTGCACAGGGACTGGGAGGGGTGGGGGGAGAGGAGGGCAGTGGGGACGGGATCAGCAAACAGGCCCCGGAGCAGAGAAAGGAACAGCTGGCCCCAGAGAGGCTGTGAAATGCATGCTAAGCAGTTTAAAGCGCTGGGAGCTGGGAGCGCAGCGGCTTCAGCCTCCCTGCAATACAATGGCAGGGCGGAGGAAGCGGGCAGGGAAAGGTGAGACCAACACGTCTCCCGCTGGGGGCCAGGGCAGGTAACACCCTTGCTGGGACAGTCTGCCCCCTCTGACTGTTTGGGTTTGCCTTAGGCCACTGACCAACCACGGGGCTGGAAGCCATGAGTTGAAACAATCCTCGAAACATAAAAGCCAGCCCCCAGGGGCCACAAGACCCAAAGCTGGTGGGTGCCTACCAACCCCAGCCAATCAAGGGGACGGCCCACTCCAGAAACACGGCTATTAAGAGGTTCCCCCTACACGTACAACTTCCCCCTGATCAGCATGCCCCGTCTCCCAAAATTGTAAACTTAGCTCTAGAAGCAACATTTCCAAACTCTAGATGCCAGATGGATAACCTGCTCAGTGAAGAGGAAATCCAGCCCAACCTCCCGTTTCACGGATGGGAAAACAGAGGCCCACGGAAGTAAGCGGCGCTGGGCCAGGGATCCTCTCCCCTTTGGCCTTGCCCATCCTCTTCTCTCAAGTTGGCCGGGTTGGATGCTCTCCCCTGGCCCAGGACCCAGGGCCCTGGAGTCCCCCTGTTTGGGTGACTTGTCACAGTCCATAATCTTATGGCTGCTATTTTCTCTGCTGGAGTCTCCAAGACCTGCTGGGCCAAGTGGCAGCCCCTGGGCTGGGAAGGCTGCCAGACAACAGATCTGGGCACAGGCTTGGGTGAAGAGTAAGACTCTCCCAGTGGCAACTGCTGGGCTCCCGTGTGCCAGAGTAAGGCCTGGCAGCTGCCAACCAGCTCGCGGCTGCGATGTGACCCGAGCCTCTGAGTACGGCAGGGCAAAAATGGGAACCAGAGGTAGAGTGTCATATCCAATGCCCCAGAGACTGGGAAAAGGGGCCGTTTCAGCTTCTCTCCCTGCTTCCTTCCCTTTCATACCAGAGAGCGGAGGATGGGCCCCCACCTGGCCTGTAAGCATGAGGGATCAAAACCCTGGTTCTTAACCCAGACTCCCCACTTGAATAACTCTGGACAGGTTACCCCCTTTCTCTTTTTCTCAAGTTTGGTTTCCTTGATGATAGATAATATCTACTGGGGTGATTATGAAAATCAAAATAAGTAGCTGTTGAATGTACAAATATAAACACATAAAAGTATAAAAACCAGAAAGTACACTGCAGATACGACACGTTACGTGATTCAGGGAGCCTCTTAGGATAGATGATGATGAGTTAGTGGCAGCGCGCAGGACTCTGAAGAACCTGAAATCTGGTTCTGAATCCCAGCTCTGCCATTTAAATAACTGCATGACTTGGAGTAAGTTCCTTGATGTCTCTGAGTTTCGGTTTCCATTTTTCAAAATGGAAATAAGAACGATAGCTACCACCTAGGAATTTGTGACAATTATTTGCACAATCAGTTGGGGCTTTGCCTACCAGGCCGAACTCCGTCTGTGCCCTTTAGGACACTGGCCTTCCTTTAGTTCCTTGTCCACCCTAGGGCCTCTTAGCCCGAGCCTTCGCAGGAGCGATCCCCTTTGCCGGGGACAGGCCCTATGCACCTCCATGCTCCCTCCAATTTATCAGGCTGGCTCCTTCTCATCATTCTCTAGGCCACCTCCTTAAAGAGGCCGTCCCTTCCCACCTGTTGTCTCATTCAAAGCACTCTTTTGTTCTCATGCCAGCCAATACCACAAGTAGTTATAATTATACTTGAATGTGATTTTTTTTAAATAAAATTTTTTTTAAAATTTATGTTACAGGCACGTGTTTACTTATTTGTTGCCTAGATGTGATTCCATAACACAGTAAGCTCCGTGAGGGCAAGAAGTATTATCTGTTTTGTTCACCACCGTATACTCAGCAACTAATACCATGCCCAGCACCAAGGAGACCCTCAAAAAGTATGTGCCCACTACAGGAAAGGATAAAGTGCTTCTAAATCTGGCACTTGGTGAGCATTCAGCCAATGAATGAATGAAAGGGACTGGAAATATTAAACTTGGAGACATTTATGCCAAGCAAATGCAGGGGGAAGGAAACCATAACGTGATATTTAAAAAACTTCCCAGCGAGGTCTTTGAGAGGTTTTGACACTTTGAGAGGCTTTTTCTAAGGGCCCCTTGTTCTCTCCCAAGGCTGCGTGGCCATCTGTCAGACTAAGAAATAGTCACCTTTACCACCCCTGGTCTTCTCCCACCAGGGACATACACAATCCCACAATCCTGACGTCTAACCCCAGCCTCACGCCAACTGCCAGCTCAAGGGGGGCAGTGCCCTGTCCCTTGGTGAGTGTCACCCACCCTGTGCCACTGCTCTCCAACCCAAGGGAGGTTCAGGACAGCACTGGCAGCCAGTGAATCTGGGTAATAACTGTTGGACTCCTGGCAGATACATGTTCAGTTCCAGAAGAATCCTGTCAGATCTCACTGACCATTTTCTTCTGCTCACCTCCAGGAACCTCACTCCCCTGTCTCCTCGTGACTCATCCTCTCTTCCTCCCCAACGTGTCTCAGCCCTCGGTGAGATGGGCTCCGGGTCCCCAGCATTCTGCTCTTGCTAGGACCCACCGCCAGGGCTGCGGGGCACCTCCAGTCGTGACTCCAGCAGCCCCTGTCTCTAGGCCACAATGATATTACTCAGCTGGACCCCTTCAAGACCCCCAGTTTGCGACAGGGACTAGCTCTCATTCATGGTTGTCACCTCAGTGCCTGGTATGTGGTCTGCCACACAGGAAGTGCTCAGTATATGTGTGTTAAAGAAAGATGAACAAGTATTCGAATGAATAAAGAGAGTCCCTGTCCTCCTTGGTCACACTCCCTCCTCCAACCTTTTTGGGTGAATGTTCTTCTCATCTGAACCCTCTTACCACAGTGTGAGCCCACCCACGTTGCTCCTGTCTCAGTGGAGGTTCCCACCCTCATGAGAGCAGCTCTGCTGCCATCTAATAACAACAGATGCTCCTTCCAGCAACTCGGAGAGACAAGGATCACCACGCCCACTTCACAGACAGGAATGCTAAGGCTCAGAGAGGGGAGGTCACTGGCCTAAGGTGCTAAGGGGATTCTCACTCTAGTGAGTCTGAGTACAGGACTAGGGTACGCCATCTCCCTCCTACGAAGCTGGTTGATCCCAGAGAGGATGGGGGAAGGGCGCTCTATGACCTCTCTTCCTCGTTCCCCCTGGCTAGGGAAATCCAACCCATTCCCACTTGAACAGGGCTGCGTGACCCCTGTGACCTCCTGCCCAGTGTACGAGAGAGAGGCCCAGATAGGCCATACTCACAGGGCTCTTCCTGTCCAGGCAAGGTGACCTGATGTTTCTTTATCCCGTCGAACAGGAGCTCTGCGCCGCCTCTGCAAAGGAGGGCCAGAGAAAGACAGCTAGGTCAGAGCCTGCAAATACCTAGCTGAGCCTGAACACTGAGGAGGGGCTAGCACGAGAAGCCCAAGGTTTTTGGACTGATTCTCAAATGTGACTTTCTGATGTGGTAAAGTAGGATAGCAGTAATTTTTTAGCAAACATCAACCTAAATTTTCAGACTCTTGTTTTCTCTGCTTTCTCAGGAGGGGTCTAGCATACAGGTTCAGGTTTGGAGCTGTCGGCCTTGACATGGAGACCAGGGCCCACTTCAGCCTGATGCCCAGACCTTGGGCATGTGACTCTATGTTCTCAAGCCTCAGTCTTTCCATTTACAAAAGTGCTGAAAAGCCACCATGAGGCATGCTGGAGACCCTGCATGTGTCGAGGCGTTTCCTCTGGCCAGGTGAGAGTTTGAACTGTCCCTGCTTGTGCTACCCACTGCTGGCCTGGTGGGCACACCACAGGGCTGGAGTAAGAGACTCCACCAGGCTTACCAATAACTTGGCCATTTACAAGATCATTCTTCATCTCATTTCATCCTCAGGGCATCCCAGGGAAGGAGGGAGGGAGGCAGACATTACTAACTCCATCTGATAGAGAGGCAGAGGCCTAAAGCGGTTAAGTCATGTGTCCAAGGTCATGTAGGCAGAGGCCGAACTAAGCTTTGAACACCAACTGGTTTCTTTTTTTATTTTATTTTATTTTTAGGCAAGGCAACGCTTGGTTGACCTCACAGGCTGCAAGGACCTTGTCGACTTACAATCCCTTATTTTTAATTGTTTTATACCAACAGCACCTGCTCTTCCTAGGTGGTCTCCTATCCAAGTACTAACCAGGCCCAACCCTGTTTAGCTTCTGAGATCAGACAGGATTGGGCTTGTTCAGGGTGACATGGCCATAGACCCAAGTGGTTTCTGCTCAGCCCCAGCAGCCTTGGCAGAAAAAAAACAAGACTCCTTAAAGATCAGAAAGCCCCTTGAGGGCAGAGTTGGTTCACGTCTGTGTGCCAGCACCTGGCCAAGGGAAGGCTGGGGCAGCAGAGATGCTCAGAGCCAAGTCAAGAAGCCAGGGCTTATGCTGTGGACACCAGGGCTCTTTCAGTGCCCCACACGGCTTCTCCCGCTGGGTCTCCTGACTCCATCTCTGACTTCACATGGATCTTAACTGAGAAGGCCTTAACAGACTCGATGGATGCGATGCCTCCCACCCTACCACGCTTTCCCAATTTCAGAGAACAGAGATGTCCTGAGACAGTCCACTGGGAGGCAAAGGCAAGGCAAACATTGTCATGGAGGAAACATGGGGCGACTGTCATCCAAACAAGGTCACGCTTTGTTGATGCAGAAATGTGGAGGGGGAGAGGAGGCCCATCTGTGGCTGTGCGTAGGGCCATTTCAGCTGCAAGCCCGCACAGAGCGTCCATTTATGCCCTTCCAAGAGCCTCGTTCTCTCCTGGGTGGGGGTTGGCACATGTAGCAGCTGGGGTGGGGGAGGGCGACAGTCAAGGGGCTCAGGAATTGGGGGTCAGAGAAAAGGGGTGGGAGCTGGAGGAACTGGGACCCAGGCAAACAACCAAGAATGGCCAAACCTGGTGGTGCCAGGCTCAGAGGCCGAGGTTGTTTTTCCCTTTACAGATGGATGAAGAGAGAACCAGTCTGGCTCAGACAGTGACTTGTCACCACTGGGTTCACTAGCCCCCAAGGGAGGGGCTGCCGTTTCTGCTATCAGCACATCTGGAGGGGAAGAAGGTGGGTGCTCAGCCTCTGGAGTGATTCAAGGAGACAGGCCAGTGGCCTATGTTGGCCCCAGAAGAGAACTGAGGCCAGACTCTTAGATGTGACAGGATCTACTCTTCAAAGTCAATTGAGAAATTACATCCGAAGATACCTCATCCTCCCTCCACTCCCCAGTCCTTGGCAGGAGTGTTTCTTGGTATCAGTGACTGGTACAAACATTCCCAAAACTGCCTTCATTTTTTCTAGTTTATCATCTTTTTATATTTTAAATTTTTTGTTTATTTATTTCCTCTCTACCTGTTGGAATGTAGGCTCTGCCTAAAACAGGGCCTGGCACACAGTAGGTACTCAATTTGCCATGAGTAAAAATGCCCATTTCTCCCACTTCTCTTCTAACCTCAATGGCATTACCTCCCTTTGCCAATACCTCCCAGACTCAGGAAGGAAGAAAGGGAAAAGGAGGAGGGAATCACACAGCTGGACCCCAGGGACACAACACATATCTATACTACATACTTCGAATTCTGTGTGACCTGAGAAAATGCTCTGCTAAGGCCAGTTCAGGAGGCAAGACAAAAGGATGGCAGAACTGGTCACTGAGAAGGAGGAGAAAGGGGTGAGAGGTCTTCTGGAGAGCCTATCAGAGCTGGTGGGGCTGGGAGGACACCTGCTCAGGGAGAAGAGGCCAAGTCCTTACCCAGACTCTTCAAGGATCAGGGCGATATTCAGGGACAAAAAGGAGAGAATGACGGGAAAGGCAGCTTCTTTGCAAACCTGTTCTGTTTCAGGGTGAAGACAGTCTAGTCTGCTAAGAGACACAGAAAATGAAAGGCTAGGAGCAAAAACATGCACTGGAAAAAGGATAAAGAGAAGGAATCTGGGTCTGGCATGCATCTTAGGCACTCTTCCTTCCAGAAAAGTTGCGATTCTCATGGGACACTGTGGTTGCAGGTAGAGGTGCTAGCAGGTGAATAAATGGGGGGCAGGAATGTTGTCTTACTTTGCTGAGGCTCACTACTGCTCTTGGGGGTAAGGAAGGCTGAAGTTACAGATGGTCAGGCCAGAAAAGAGATAATTATGCTAGTCTGTAAGCCTTGGAGGGCCAGGACCATATCTTCCTCACATGACTTCCCCACTGCTGCCAGCTCAGTACCCGGCAGAAAGGAGACATTTCTGATGAACAAATACCATGTCTGACTCAGTCAGAATGAAAGGGAAGTTGGCTGTACATAAACCTTAACACTGGCAGTCTGCAGCTTCTCCCTTTTCAGCTCTGCTGAGGCCTGTCAAAGCAGTGGGGATCTTCCTAGATCCTCCAGGCTATGAGGGGCATGGCTGGGCCAAGAGTCAGTGAAGCAAAATAGTCAGGAGTCCAACCCAGTATGGTTCTAATTGGATCCAAGGGGCCAGACAATATCAGCAATTAAAATGCAGTTAACATTCATGAGACTACTCTCTTCTTAGAGAGAGAACCCTGAACACTGGAGAGCATGGACAGAGTTCTATTTATCTTTGTATCCTCTGTCTGGCTCACTGCCTGGCACATGGTAGGCACTCAATAAATGACTGGTGAATAGACTACCCAGTGAAGGGAAAGCATGAAAGAAACTGGGGGCATCCAATGGAAGGAAAGGAAAGGCATTTAGATGCTCATTTCTGACTTTTCCTTTCATATAAGCCTTGGCTTGTTAGTTTCAGACAGACAGACAGACAGACAGACAGACACACACACACACACTTCGCCATGTGACTCTGGAAATGATACCACCCACCTCTTGGGTGTCAGTTTCTTTGCCTTCTCTCTAAGCTCTGCAAGTTCTCTCAACTCCAAAATTATGCGACAAACTCTTTGTTTGTAGCAGGCAGAAGATAGTGTCTTAAGGAGATACTCTCCCTGATCTGTTTCTTCAGTTACTGTTTGCGTGCCCCAATTTCTGCACCTTTCATCTTGGGCATAGTGCACTGTTAGGGCTAGTCTCCTCCACTGTGCTATTTTATTTATCCCCCTGTCTCCACCTGATTCAAGATTTGCAGAGAACACTCAGGTCTCTTTTCTCAAACCTTGGGAAAGCGAAGAAAGGAATCTCGCCTTGGCCACACATCCCATGTGAAGCAAGGCTTCAAGAACCGTGCAAGTGGAACTTGATGCCCAAAGAAAGGAATCAGGGAAAGAGTGGTCCTTCTCGGTTCCAGGAGCTCAGATGCCAGACACAAGGGCCTGGTCTAAAACGAGACTGGCAAAGAAGGTAGGAAAGCCGCCTGCTAACCGTCACGCCTTTTGAGTCCGGCTGGGCGCAGGGCACCAAGAAGTGCCCGAAGCGCACCTCCACACCCGGGTGTGCGCCTCTATTCCCGGACATACGGCCTCGTCGCCAAGGGAGACCGAACCTCTCAAACCCTCTGAGAAGGATGGCATAACTCACAGAAGGTGCTAGGAGCCTCAGAGATTTGTTTGTGACAGGCTCTAAGGCAGAAGAAAGGGAGTTCCGGGCCCGACGATTTCAATCTATCCCCACAGCACCCCAACTCTGTGACTCACCCGAACTCCACCTCCACTGACAAGGGCGCTGCCATGTTGAGGAAGCCGAGCTCACAGGAACTCCTTTTAACTTCCGGCGCTCTCACCCAACTTCCGGTCCCGAGGACGGAAAAGGCGGTGCCTAGGGAGCCATCCTCCTCAACTATTGGTGGTAGACTTGGAGCGGAGCGGAAGAGGGAAGGTGACCGGCGCTGATGGGGCTTTTGAGTTAGTCCGCTTCTGCCTTTTAGGGACGGGGCTCAGGCACCAGGGTGGGCAGCGACCTGCCCGAAGCACAGCTAGGCTGAGGAGAGCCCCTGGCATCTTTGCGCAGTGACCGTGAGTCACGTTACTGTTTGTTTTTGATTAGTTACAAATGTCTGTTCAGTCCGCACACTATTTGGGCGAGTTCGTCTACTCTTCTCGCTTGAATGATCAATGACCACCCCACCCTCACCCCGCCCCAATCTTTATTTCCAGCCCAGAAATCTCTCTCCTGAGCTGTCGACTCAATATCCACCTACTTCCTTTGCTGTCGTCTTGGATTTTACTCATACAACAGATTTTTATTGCACGTGTGCCAGGCATCTTGATTGGGTGCTGTGGATGCAGTGGTGATGGGCGAGGTTCCTGCCTTTAGGGCGCTCACAGTATAGTGGGAGAAACTAACCCGATCAAATAAACATGCCAGTCTTACTAATAAATGTAAATCTCAAATGGAAAGGAATGATCTGGACTTACCGGAACTTTAAAAAGAAAGAAGACTGGCCTGGACTGGTCTGGATTTGAGCTGAACTCTAAAGCCTGAGTAGAATTAACTAGGTCAGGAGAGGAAAACTTCTAGGAGTGTTCCAGTGTGCAGAACAGAAGGTGCAGAGGCTCTGGGTGAGAGAACATGCTGGATCACCAACCGAGGTAGATAAAAATTGAGGAGCAGAGGTCCTGGTAAGAGACGAGGCTAGAAAGGTGGGCAGGGGCCAAATTGTGCCTCATGAGCCAGGTAAGAATTTCAGTCTCTGTTCTAAGAGCAATAGAAGGCCTTTGAAAGGTTTTGGGAAGGGGTGACATTATTAGAACTGTGTTTTAAAATGTCCTTTCTGGCTGCAGTGTGGAGAATGGTTTGGAGGGGAACAAGGAAGAGGTTAGGGAGAACACTGGAGCCTGTTACAAAAGCCAAGGGCAGAAATGGAGTGAAGTGGATGTCCCACGATATCCAAATCACACTTCCAGAATTGAACTCAGGATTGGCAGCGTATGGTGGTGTAGCCTGGTGGTTAAGGGCAAAATGATGTAATGGTTAAATGGGTTGAGTTGGACCGCTAGCTTTGTCTTGATGTTCTCCTACTTCCTCATTGTGTGTTTGGGCAAGTCCCTTCACACCTTTGTGCTTCAGTTTCCTCATCTGTAAAATGAGGATAATAAATCTGCCTCATAGGGTTGTAATAAAGACTAAGTGAGTTCTTGGCACAGTGCCTCTTTCCCTAAAACAGGCTCTCCCCTGTGTCCCCCATCTCATATGTACTACTGCTGAAGAGGAATTTTCCACTCAAATGGCTAACCTTGTAATGACCTCTTTGTTCTACTTCTGTAGACATGCTTGCTGCATAGGCTGAAGGGCAGACTGAACTCCAGATCAACTGAAGACTCACCCTCCCTTTTGCTTGTTCTGTCTAGATAACAGATGTGTTGCCTAAGTGCCTGTCTGCAAATCTCATGCCCTGTAACTGCCCGTAGCCCATAGCAACTCCCATACTCTGTAACCACCTGAGGATGAATTAACTAGTCGACCCATGCCAACTGTAACTGCAGATAAGCCCTATAAAAGTAAGGTAACCCCTGAGCTCAGGGCCCAGATCTTCAGAGCTCTAGCTCTTCTGGAACCGCCGGTGTAAAAAACCTGAGTGCTCCAGCTCTCCGAGTGTTGCTTGGTTTCTCGCCCGTCTGATTTTTCTGCAACACTGCTACCCACTGAAATTGCCTAGCAAGAAACCTTAGACATTGTTCTCACGTCTCTCCTACATCCAGTCACCAGATTTGGATTTGTCTCCCTTCTAAGCTGATGTCACAGCCCCACATTCTTCCACTACCATCCCATCACTTGTCACCTGCACCTGCTGCTTCTCTGGCCTTGGTTTTATTGTACAGTTCAACCTATAGACAGCCCTGAGCCCATGCAATGTACGAGGCACTATGTCAGGGCACTGAGAAAATGAGGACAAATGAGACAGCCCTGGTCCTCAAAGGAATCCTGTGGAAATGGAGAGGCCCTCCCATCACCAGGCTGTGTGGGTAGGGTACCTCCCCTCCCTGGAATTCAGTTTCCCCAATCTGTAAAAGTTTGGGACCAAATGATCTCTTAAGGTCCTTTCAGCAAAAATATTTTAAGATTCTTCCACTGGACCCAGCTCCTCCAGGGCAGAAACAGTATAGTGATTCATCTTTGATCCTTAGTTTGTGGTAAGGATCTTTGTACCATACACAGTAGGGGTTTAGTAAGTGCTTGATGAATGAACAAATAAAAGAATGAGTGAACAAATGAATACATATCACTCCTCTGCTCAAAGTCATTTAGTGACTTTTCTTTGCCAACAAGATAAGGGCCTTCCCAGAAGGCATTCAGAGACCTTAGAGCCTCTGTTCCCAATATGCTCTGACCCTGGGAACTGCCACTTCTTGGTACGGGAACAGGAGAGGTAGGGAGTATTTGAAGAGCTTTATCCATTTGACACAGTTATTGAGCCCTTATGAAGTGCAGGCCCAGTGCTGGTGCTGGGAACACAGTGGTGAATAAAAACCAATGGGTCCCTGCCCTCCTTGGGCTGATGTTCTAGGAGACACAGGGAAAAATGAACCACACAGTGAGATCAGTGTTATGAAGGGGGTACATGGGGGCCTGTGGAAGCAGGAGGAGGCCCCTAATCCAGCCCTGGGATCAGGGAAGGCTTCCCAGAGGAAGCCACCTCTAAGCTCAAATAGAAAGGAATTGTGGGAGGTGGAGGTGGGGAAGGAGAGGGCACAAGGGAAAGCCAGAGGCATTCCCTCCCTCCCAGAAGAGGAGTGGGAATTCCTCCCGCAGCTCAGAGACTGGTAGCTCACTTCTGGACTCATGAGCCCATTCTGTGAATGCGTGGCTCTCACTCTTAGAAAGTCCTTCCTTTCCCTGGCCTGGAGCCTACTCCATTCAACCTTGTAATTAGTAACAATAACAGTTTTAACATATTCATTCTGTATTTATTAATACCCTCTATGCACCTGCCAGGTGCTTTACATGCAGAGATTAATATCCCCATTTTTCAAATGAGAAAACTGAGGCTCAGAATCGGCTTGCTCATGGACCCCTAAGTGTCACGCCTCACCCCAGGTTGTGCCTTCGGGATCCCTGGCCCTACTCACTGACCCTCCTGTCTCACGATGGGCCAGGTTCACCCAAGTGCCTTCTGGGATCCACGCAGAAGAGGGGCGGGGCCCATCTTCTATCCTCTCCAGCAGGCCGGCCAGCCCGGGCGCCGGCCTTCAGCGGCTCTGAAGCTGCTAGGGAGACAATGGTGGGGTCGGAGGGGGAGGCAAGGGCGCGGGTGCCCCCCCTGCCCGCTGCCCTTTGTCTTCCCGCCGGCTCCCCTCGTCCGCCCCGGGAGGCTGGGAGGCGCCTCTCGCAGGCTTCCTCCTCCCATTCTTGTGCTAATTGAGTGTCAAGCTGAGATCAGTGAGAAAGAAATCCGCCCCGGCTCGGGTTAAACTGCCGCCAAAGACTAGGGCTGAGCCCAGAATATCATTAGGCTGGGAGGAAGCAGGGCCCCCTCCTTGCGGGGGAGGGGGTGGCTGCGCTTTCAGGCTCCTTTGAAAGTCACCGGGTCGCCCCCTCCCTTGCCGCCTCCGCCTCAATGGGCCCCTCGGAGGTATTTAACCTTCTCAGAAATTGAAAGTGATATGCCAAGCACTGGTCTCGGTGGCCACTTGCCTGTCCCGAGGGCGGTAGGACCTCCGGGGTCGCTGGAGGACCCCTGGCGCAGGTTGCCAATGGGAACAGAGGCTCCGGGGAGGGGCCTGCATCCCAGCACCGCTGTTCACAGGCTCTGTGGTTTGCGGAGAGACTTCGCATCTCTGAGCCACAGATTCCTCATCTGGGGAATGGGGATCAAAATAGCAGCTGCTTTGTTTTATGGACTTAATGAAATAATGCACTTAAAGTGCTTTGTACAGCACCTGGCACATAGGAAGTGCCCCCTACGTGGTGGCCATTAGCAAGTCTAAGGATCTCCTAGCGGGCTCCCATCGTCTGGGGTGTTTAAGTACAAATGCCCACAAAGGACTCACTTTTCAGATCTTGCCTCACCTCTAACCAACCCCAATGCCTCATTGCACTTCTTAATCTGCCCAGCTAGCCCTTCACCTTCAAGCTGTGACATTTTGCTGCTTATTCAGTCTGGGACACTCTTCCCTTGAAAAGCCTTTCTGACCAGTAAACATGAACCCCCAACTTCACTCCCACACCCACCCAGGCGCCGGATTAGGTGCAGCTAAGCACAAAAAAACTTGGCTGCTTACCCCTCCCCTGGCCCCAGACGGTGGGCTCTCTGAGGGCAGATCCAGCCTCTGTCTTGCTCACTGTGGGCCCCCTCACCCCCCACCCTCCCCCCTACACAGAAGCTTTTTGAATCTACTCTTAGATGAACTTACATGGTGCTCCGTAAACTGTGAACCACTTTATAAATACCAGGAAATGGCCAGTAAACAGTAGCCATCGTTAACTTCACAAGCAGGCATTGAGCACCTGCTTCCCGTGTGCATGGAGACGACGCACATGGCCACGGTTCGGGAGGACCAGAGGCCCACCAGTCCCACCCCTGCATGGAAATGTAGGCTTCGTCTGGGGTCTTAACACCTGACCCCGTCTCCTCTTAACTACCGTATACTGAGCAGAAATCAGGACCAGACCCCCTAAGAGATTTCCATGCACCATCTCACTGCATGGGCACAACTATTACGATTCAGGGATTCCTAGGTCTTCAAAGACAGGAAACTGAGGCCGAGTCTGGCAAAAGGATTTGAACGCAGGGCTGCCTGGCTCCTAAGGCTGGAGCATTTTGTCAACCACTCCATACCGCCCTTGGTGACTGTTCAACCTGGAGGAAGGCATGGGCTCCTTGCCATTGGCGAGCACGCTCTGCTGAGGGTTAAAGACGCAAGACCGTGTTATCAACCAAGCCCAAGGTGTTCAAAGGCCCATTTCAGGGTCCTCTGGGCTGAGTACCTGCCAGGGCACGATTGAGGCAGGGGACTCAGCTCCCTCGGAAGCGCTGAGATTCTACGTGCCCTGCACGCCCTCTGCTGGTCACGTTAGCACGCTGCATATCAGGACACTAGCCATACCTGCCATTACTAACCCTACTCAGCATCACTCTCGCTCTCCAGGGGCCCAACTCTAGCTTTTCCCCCAAGAGAGGCACCAGACTCCTTTACCTTTCAGAGGTCACCCCCCTAGGAAGCACCCCAGATTTCTTAGTGTGGTCACCCTCAGCTTTAACTGTCAGCTGCTGGCCTAGGGCGTGGTCCGCAGTCGGCTCCACAGGCATGCGTGGAATGAAAGCTCCTCCCCCCAGTTTTCCTGTCTTCTACACCAGGTGGGTGGAGCATGGGGAAGGGCAAGGGGAGGCTTGCATTCCAGCCCCCACAATTTGCTGTAATCTTGGCCATGTGACAGACAGTGGTGTGAGTACAGATAAAAACCCAGGGGCACGTACTACCCACTGCCCTGAGCTGGGTTGGATCCCTTTCCCATCAGGCTGTGCAACTTCTAGCCTGGGTGTGACTCCAGCGATGGGGCCTAGGGGACAGCTGACTCTCCACTGGCACTGTTGACTGAGTATACATACAGCCCTGGTTAAGACTGCTCCAGGAAACTTTCCTGGACCCTGCCCCTCCCAGCTCTGGCTCCACACAGCTCCCAGAACTCTGGAGTAATGCACCCCAGGCAGAACAGTGTGAGCATAAGCCTGGAGAGGAGATGCGATCCTAACCTGGGTTAGAATTTTCTCCCTCAAGGGCTCTGAGTAGCCCTTTCCCTGTAACAGCTACTTTCAGCTTGCTCAGGATCCTTCTGATTATTTCCTTTTCATTCAGACCAAGTCACCTGCCCAAGGCCACAAGCTTGTTAAA
Source organism: Macroglossus sobrinus (assembly GCA_004027375.1). Classification (NCBI taxonomy): domain Eukaryota; kingdom Metazoa; phylum Chordata; class Mammalia; order Chiroptera; family Pteropodidae; genus Macroglossus; species Macroglossus sobrinus. The sequence goes on from PVKZ01002382.1 coordinate 163,266, forward strand.
TGACAAGGTAGTTTGGACTTTGAAGCTAAACACCTGGCAAGGCTCAGGTGTTGAGGGTAGGGCTGTGGCATCTTAACCGTCCTAAGTCCAAGTGAGTGAATGGATGGATGAGTGAATGGGCCAGAGGGGCAGGAGGTGGGGCCTGAGCAGGCTGCATGTGTACAGGCTGGGGGAGTCAAGGCAGTTTATTGGCTCCTGAATGCCCCTGATCCCTCCTCCTTTTAGCACTAGGCCAGGATTGAGATAAAGGTGACATGGACAGACCCATGAAAACAGAAAGGACCTGCCTGAGGCAGGCAGGCAGCCACCTAGGGAGAGGAGGATGTTCAGTCCAGGCCACCTGCTAGTCGGGGTGCTTCTGTCCTCCTGGAGGCGCAGGCCAGGATCATCTTCAGCCACAGGATCAATGGCCTCTGCTGCCCCTGCCAACTCTGCAGGCTTCCTGAGTGTGGGGGCTTCCACCCTGGTCCCATTTACAAACTCCCTGCTCTCTGAGTAGTGCTTGGCAGCCCTACCACCTCCCCTGACCTGATCTGGGACATCATCCTGAGGAGCCTAGTCAATCTCAGGACATGGATGCCCGGTCTGGGCTCAAAGATACACATGGTCACAAGGCTTTCACAGAAAGCCGCTGGGGAGGGAGGAAGTGGCAGTGAGTCACGTGGCAGTCTGAAGTGGGGAGGGGCCAGCACCTCGTAGTTGAGGTGCTGGGCGCTGCTTGCTTTGGTCTGGCACTGCCCAAGACTCCTCTGGGCAGGAGCTGGGGCTCTGGGTCCAGCAACCACTGGCCCTGAGAGGGCCTTGAGGCAGATCACAGCTTCTCCTTGCCGGCCTGGATGCGGCTGTAGGCCTCTTGGTCCAGTGGGATGTAGCGGCCCTCCTGGGCGTTCAGGTAGAACAGTGGGTCTTTCACAATCGCAGGGTCAAAGCCCTCCTTCCGCAGCTCTGTCTTCTGAAACTTGAAGGTCCCTGAGGGAGCAGGAAGATGGGGGAAGAAGAGTCGGACCGTGCTGGGCAGGAGCCGAGCTCCTGGAAACCCATCTGCCAGAGCGGAGGAAGGGCAGAAGAGGGCCGGAGACATTGGAAGGGGACGTGTGGGAGGAGGGCTGAGCCCTTTCCAGTTTGCAAAGAAGGCTCCATCAATTTCATTACCGACCGCATCTCAGAACAGCCCTGGCAAAAGGGCTGGGGGCCACACTACCTGACCTCTTTTTGCGTACGGGGAAACTGAGGCCCAAAGAAGGGAAGCTACTTGTCCAAGGCCACACAGTGAGTGACAGCGAAGTAAGGAGCAGAATTTGGGTCTTCTGTGAGACTCCCTTTATCTGAGCACCTCCCAGGTACAGCTGTGATGGTGTTTGATCTGCACACCAACCTCAGTGTGTCCAACCGTATTCTATGGATTCTAAGATGCACGTTTTCAGATTTTAACATCTCTGAAATAGTTTCAGCAGCACTGTTTTTTTTCTTAATATGTCACAAATAAATTATGCATCGATCAGTGGCATTAGCCCCACTGTACAGATGAAAAAACTGATGCTCAGCGAGGCACAGCCCTGGACCAAAGTCACACAGCTCGGAAGTGGTGGAGCTGGCATATGAATCCAGGTATGATTGCCAAAAGTGGCTCCTCCCCTCTTCATAGGCACACTCCTCTGCCATGTGGCTTGGCCAGTTCTCCCAGTGAGAGCTGGAGTCTTTCTCAATTCCTACCTAAATTCTTATGACTTGCTTTGACCAATGGAATACGGCAGAAGCAATGCTGTGAGTTCTGAGTGGTCTAGGCTTCCAAGGGGCCTTGTAGCTTCTACCTCCACCCTCTTGGGGTTTCCGGGACCAGTCTAGCCTCAAGGGTGAGAAGCCACAGGGAGCAGAAATGAACCACCCCAGGAAAGGCCTCCTCGACTGGCATTGTCCAATAGGGTACTCGCTGGCCATAAGTAGCTATTTAAATTAATTAAACAAAATCGAATTTCTCAGTCACACTAGCTCCAGCTATGCGGGGTCAGCAGCTGCTGTGTCAGATGGCGCAGACATAGAATGTTTCCGTTGCAGGGAGCTGTCGCTCGGTGCTGCAGAACCAAGCAGCAGAGCCAGACGAGAGAGGCCATCTGAGAACCTCCAGCCTTGGCTCAGTCTCAGTGATGGCAGCTCCTTAACCCAAGTGAGGCCAACAGAAGAACCACTCGGCTTAACTTAACCTCAGGGGCTGACCCACGAACTGTGGGCAAATGGTTGTTCTAAGCCCTAACTAAGTACATTTGGAGGTGTCTGTTCTGCAGCCAAGCCTCTCTTGAAAGCCAAGTTCTGACAGTTTCCCTGCCTCTCCTAGACAGAGATATCACAGCTATCCCCCGGTCCTCGGGGAGCCTGCAGTCTCCACCAGGAGCCCAGCACCAGTGTCCCCATCAGGCCCTCCCTACTGTTTCAGGTGCTCCCAGGGGCCACTATCTGTCAGGGATCACATCAGTTGGGGAAGGCCTTCCATCAAGTGACCATGTGGCGACCATGTGGGAGGTGGCCAGATGGATGAGGCCCGAGGCTGAGCAGTAGGGAGACCCAGGACAGGGCAGCAAAGACTGAGGAGAGCAGGGTGGGGGTCTGCACTTCCTGCCCACCAGGGAATTCCTTAGAACCACCAGTGGACCAACAGACGAGGACAGCACCGCCCTGCCATGCAGCGGTGGACTCACCACTCACCTCTCGCCTGGAAGATGACATAGGTGCTAACTCATCCCCCGGGGCCGCCTGCAGCCTTCTCCCCCTCTCCAGGCAGCAGTTTAGTAGGACACGAATCTGACCAGATTACTACCCTGCTCAAACACTTCTGTGGCTCCCTGCTGCCCCCCACCCAACCCACAGGGCCCTGGGTTTCTGGTCCCCACTGGCCTCCTTCCCACTTCAATCCACTGCCCACCCCTCTCCCTGGCTCCAGCTTTGGGGATCTCCTTTCACTCCTCTAGTGTCCAAGTCCTTTCCTGTCTAAGGGACTTCATGATTGCTGTTCCCACAGCCTGGAATGCCTCCCACCTCCATGAAGTCCTCCTGTCATTCAGGTCTCGGCTTAAACCATACTCCTCAGGGAAGCTTCCTGGTCATCTGACGCCCTTTCAATTGCTTTTCTATCAGTTTGATCTGTATTCCATTCATCACCTTGGAATTCCCCGTCTTGAGGCTGCCTCCCCTACTGTTCCAGAATCCCCAAGAAGGCACGGGTCCTGTCAGAATGTTACCTATGTCCCGAAGACCTAGCACAGTGCCTGGCACACAGTAGGTACTCAATATCTGCACCACTAATAATGAACAGGTGAACCTTCTCTCTGAAGGCTCGGTCTGCTTGCTTGTACACGGGGAGGTCAGTTTACCAACTACCAGGCGAGACTGTGGGTGAGTCAAGGGAGAGCCACAAAGAACTCTCCAGAAGGAACCAGGAAGGGGCCCAGGCCCAGAACCTGGGAGGTGGAGCAGGAGTGGGGGACCGACCTGTTTTGTGCAGCTCAGGCATCAAGCGCATGAAGATGGGGCGGGCGTACAGAGGCAGCTCCTTCTCTAGAAGCTGTGCCAAGTGCTCAAGGTCACAGCTGCCCTCAGGGTTGGCCACAGCTGCCATTCCGGCCCGGCCCTCGGTTCCTGAAGGCAGGAGAGCGGACAGTGAGCTGCTGGCAGTGGCCTCTGGGAGCACCTCCCCACACATACCTGGCACCTCCCACACATAGATACCTGGCACTTCGACGCCATACACGGCCACATCGGCCATGTCCAGCAGGCGGCTAAGAATGCCCTCCACCTCGGTGGTGGACACGTTCTCGCCCTTCCAGCGGAACGTGTCCCCCGTGCGGTCTCGGAAGTACAGGTAGCCCAGCTCGTCCATCACCAGCACGTCGCCTAGGGAGGGGTCATGCGAGGCAGGGCTTGGGCCAGGCAGATCTCGCTGGATCCCAAGGATCTGCCTGACTGTAGGCGCTGGGCCTGGGTGTGTGTGGGGGGATGTTCTGGGGAGGTGCTCTCTGCAGGTGGCTCTTTCATTCCTCTACACCCCACCCCCAGAGGCTGGGGAGAGGTGCGCACCCACCGGTGAGGTAGGCCTGGTCCCCCTTGCTGAAGACGTCCTTGGCGATCTTATTGCTGGCACCCTGGAGGAGGTAGCCGTCGAAGCGCCGCATGGGGTCCTTCTGGATGATGCGGCCCACCAGCTGGCCCGGCTCGCCTGGGAGCAGGGAAGGAGGGGTCCGTCAGACCTGCCCTGGGTGGCCTCTTCCGCCGGCCCCCTCAACCCCCAAATGCACCCTGATTCTTGATCTGATTTTTGGTCACATTGCTTCCCACAGAAACACCCATTTCACCTCTTAGCCTGAGAGACCCCCTCCCCAGGGCAGGGAGCGTCCCTTGGCAAGTCTGACATGTAGGCACTCAGTGATGCCCGGTCAGCTGAGCAGATGGAAAGACGAACAAATAGATGAAAGGGTGGCCATGCTCTACGCGGACGGTCTAAGCAGAGCCAGCACTCCCTGGGCTCCCAGCTATGCTCAGAGAGCCCCATGTCCAGGGCCACCCCATGAGGTGGTGCTGCCATCAGCCCCACCACAGATGCGGGGACCCAGACACGGAGCTAAGGGGCTGACCTAAGATCATCCCAGGTGGCCCGGACCCAGGGTCTTCAACATGAAAGTGAATGAATGGACTGGGGATGATGATGGACGGGATGGTGAAGGAAGGGATGGACTGAAAAGATGAGATGGTGAAGGACAGGATGGATGGATGGACGGATGCAGAAATAAACGACCTGTCGCCCTAAGACAAGAGCTGACTGATGGCCAGTGATCAGAACAGGATTACTTACCCACCCATGTCCTCCCCACCCCCCACATCCTGGGCTAACCCCACCCGCTCTAACCCCCAATTCCAGCCCCGGGGCAGACCTGGCTTGCAGGGAAGGCAGACACCATCGGGCCCCCGGATCAGCTCCATGGTGTCCTCGTTGACACGGACCAGGCGGATCGGGTATACGAAGGGCAGGATGCGGCTGTTGAAGCCACAGGCCCCCACCTGTAAAGTCCAAGACTTCGGTCTGGGCTCTCCTACCACAGGCCCCGACCTGGACTCTGTGTGTGTGTGTGTGTGTGTGTGTGTGTGTGTGTGTGTGTGTGTGTGTGTGTGTGTGTGTGTGTACGCGCGCGTGCGTGCACACACTCTGGCACCCGCACTCCCTCGCTGGAACTCTGCCCTCCCTTCCACTGCCAGTGCCTCCTGTGGCCTATCCGTGGCCCATCTGCGTCCCCAACCTGGACGCACCTGGCCGTCGAAGTTGCCCAGGCTGCAGTTGCACTCAGTGGCTCCATAGAACTCGGCCACCTGGGGGATGTTGAAGCGGCCAGAAAATTCGGTCCAGATGGAGTGCCGGAGGCCGTTGCCGAGCGCCATGCGCACCCGGTGCTGCTTTTCCGCCTCCTGGGCCGGCTGGTTCAGGAGGTAGCGGCACAGTTCGCCGATGTACTGCACAATCTGGGGGCGGACTTGGTGTGAGTCTGGGCCCCCGAAGTCGCTGTCACTTCGCACCTCCCAGTCCCTCAGGCCCCTACCCGTGAGTCCGGTCCCTCCCCACAAAGGGCAGTCCTTTCCTTCTCTGGGCCTCAGTCTCCTCAGTCAAAACGCACAGATGTCCCTGGGCGGGGGGGCTGCTGGGAGGGCCACAGGGGAAGGGATGGCTCATCCCCTCCCCTCTCACTCACGGTGCAGTTATACTTGATACAATCATCCCAGAACCGGGAGGCCGAGAACTTCTTCCTGACCACCACTGTCAGGCCATGCAGCAGGCACTGCCCGATCCCCACGATGTTTCCTGTAGGCAGAGTGGGCCCAGAGCTCAGGGAGACGGGACACCCTGCCTTCCAGAGCCTCCTCTTGTCCAGCCAAAGGTCCTTTCCCCTGGTCTCTCCCCCGTCCTCTTCCTCCAACACTAATGATCGTCTCTCTCCCCTAGTGAGACACCCTCTGTGGCTCCTCAAGGGATCAGGTGCACACTCCTCGGTCTACTCCCCAGAGCATCTGACGCTGGACCCTTTTTCTTGCTCTAATACCCGTAATGCTGCCATCCAGCTGGGGGGACCGAGCTAGCCTGCCTGCCCTGGGTGCACCGCCTCCAGCAGCAGACCTGCCCGGCCAGCACTGGGCTCTCCCCTTGAGCCCGGCTCCTGCTCCTTGCCTCTCTCACCCTCGCCATGCCATTTCTTGTACAGAGCCAGGAGGGTTCTCATCATTCCTCCCCGAACACACACCTGACTCTAAGCACTGTATTTATTCCATCTGTCTTCCTCTAAGCCCCTAAGACCAAGCAGCAAGGCCACGCACACCCGTGAAAATGAACTGACGGTCAGACCTGCCCGGGTGCCCTGCGGGACACGGTCACACACACCATCAGACTGGTGTGGCCATCCTCATTCAGAGCTTCAGTCAATGGCTACGTCTGGACTTGAACCCTGATTTGACTGCAAAGCTCATGTGTCTCTACTGCAACATGCTGCCTGTCAAGACGGGTGGGTTCCTGAGGCTCTGGGGGGTGCTGGAGGCTGAGGGGCGGGCCCGGGATACCTGCTGAGTGGTAAAGCGGGAGGCAGTCGTAGACAATGTCATCGGGCCGCATGCGAAATCCGTAGTACACAAGGGCAGCCATTCGGTAGTACCTGGGAAGCCAAAGGTGGAGGGCTCAGTGGGCCCCTGGAAAGGCAGGAGGGGAGACTCTCAGGCCCCGTCACCCCCAGCTCTCCCCACAGGGATCTGCCCCTTACCTGCTATGTACTACGATGGCGGCTTTGGGCAAACCCGTGGTACCCGATGTGTAGATGTAGAAGAGCTTATCTGAACAAAACAGATACACAAGTGGCTGTGAGAGGGGTGCAGCACAGGGCTCGGCACGGAGTCAGAGAGATGGACATCTGTACATGTGCATCATTTAATGCCTACTCCTTCACACCTCTTCCAGGAAGCCTACTCTGATGACCCCAGACATCAATCACACTTTGCTCTAATGCATCCATTCCTTCAACAAACTTTTTCTGGGCCCTCACTTTACCAGGCTCGGGGAGACATCAGTGACTAAGATGGGTACAGGCTCTGCCCTGATGGAGGTTGCAGCCACATGGGACAAGCAGATGAGAACACAGGCATTCTGAGCACAAAGTGCCAGGAAGCACAGAGCCTGCTGAAGCCCAGTGGTAGCTTCTGACCCATGCTTCAGGGAGGGGAGGTGACACCAGGGAGGCCTTCTCAAAGGAGGTGATGCCTACCCCAAGTCTTAAAGTATGGGGAGGCATCACCTGCAGGAAACAGGGTGTTGACCATGGACCATTTCTTTCTCCCACCCAGGGACTGTCCAATCCAGGGACTGTCACATTATGTTTCTGTGTGAGGCTCAGCCCCACCAGGCTGGAAATTATAGAAAGCCACGGGATGACTCTGTATCAACCATCGGCTGCTCTCTGGATGTCTGCTGTATGCCAGCTCTGGGCTGTGCACCATGGAGGCACCAGGCTGAACCAGTCAGAGTCCCTGGCCCCAAGTGGCTTACAAAAGCACCAGGAGATAAGATCCGCACATGACAAAGTTGAAATGACCATAATGAAGTCAATGAGCAGTTATTGAGCACTTCCTGCCACACCCTAGTTTCCCACGGCATCTTTTCCAATCCTCAGAGTTGCTCCATAAGATAGGTTCTGTTACCATCCCCCATCTCACGGCCGTGGGAACGGAGGTGCAGAGGGCAGCTCAGGTGTTTGGGTTCGCACGCAGGAGGCAGTAGAGCTGGGGTATAAAGTAGCCCAAGCTCTGAGCCATCAGATGGCTCTGGGCCCCACAAGGCAGTGCAGAGCAGGAGAGGCGAGATGGCAGGATGTGTGCGTAGGGGGGCTCCCTGGAGGAGGGGAAGGGAAGGCGGCCCAGTGCAGGGAAGGATGGCGGCCCAGCAGGGGCCTGCACTGAACGGGTGCTGCAGGAATATTCAAGGGGTCCTGCCCCTGGCCCAATTCCAAACGAAATTCAGACACAGCCGGTTCCTGGGCGCCACGTGACGCTGCACGTTACGCACCCACGAAGGCTCATTCAGCAAATCCAAGAACCGGACTCTGTGAGCTGCTGTGCACACGGCGCCATCGTGGCGCTCTCACACACATCGTCTCATTTACCCGCACAGTGACCCGAGGCTTACTGTCCCCATTTTCCCAGAGGGAAAAAGGGAGGTGATGTGACTCACTATGGGTCACATGCAAGTCTGCAGAACCCAAGCCTCTGGCCCTGAGGCCAGTGATCTGTCCTTGGTCATCTCAGATGCCCTTTGTGGAAGCGGTGGGTGGCGGGGGGAAAGCCCACCTACGAAGCCCTTGTCAGGGCGACTGGGCAGGTGCTTGGGCGCATCTTCCAGCAGGGGGTCCAGGTGTTCTGTGTTGGGTGGCACTGAGCTGGGTTCCCAGGGACCGGAGCAGAAGAGGCTCAGTGACGAGTCCAGGCTGGCATGGATCTCATAGACAGCTGCAGGGGAGAGAGGGTAGATCAGCAGGCAGCCCAGGAAATCCTGTGTTCCTAGGACCCCTGCTCATGTCAGGGCTGAGCGAGTTGCCAGGGGAGCCTGGCTGGGTTGGGGGAGAGCGATGGGTGAGGCACCCAGGACCTCACTACAAAGAAAACACCGATAGGAGAAACAGCTCCCATTAGCTGCTGGCGAATTAATTACACAGTGAACTCTTAATATCTATTCTCCTGCTCACACACCCTAGGAAGCAGGTACGGATATTAACTCATTTTACAGATGAGGAAACTGAGGCTCTGACATGAGAGGTACTTGATTCCAACTAGAATGTGCTGGGGCTGCGAATCAAAGCCAACTCTATCTCACACCAGAGTTTGTGCCCTTAACCACTACATGACGTTAGTCCCTGGGGGTCCCCTTGGAAGGGAGGATTGAGGCTCAGAGGCTAGCAGCCCCCCAGCCTCTTCAGACAATGGGAACCTTCTCTCAGCCTCCCCCGTGCATTATAGTTGTCCAGAAACTCACCCCTGAGCCCATGTGACCCCACTTCCCCTTGGTTTGTCCAACCCTCTCCTTTCTCCCCGCTGTATCCTTTCTCTTCCCCTTTTAGCATCTTAATAACCATCCCTGTCCATTATCCCACAAACCCCAGCAGCATGGAGAGAAAGAACAGGGACGCTGTGGTCAAGTCCAAAGTCAAATCTGGCTTTGGCCACTTACCAGTCGTGTGACCTCACACCACTCTGAACCTTGGTCTCCTCATCTATAAAGCGGATGACCGTCCTTATCTCACCGGGCTTTGTGAAGATTAGAGCTGTTCTTATAAAGCGCCACGCTCAGCACTCGCTCAGTGCCCAAGGTGGCAGCCAATAAAACATACGCTCTGTAGGAGAGTGAGAGTGGATTCTTGTTCCCATGTTATAGATGAGGAAATGAGACCTAATCAATCCTAAGGATGGTTACTCTGAATCGGAGGGCTCACCTAGCATCAGCCACTTTGTTGGTGCTTCGGGTGAAGTACCTTCTTTAGAATCATGTGAGGTAAGTACTACAGTGAGGAAACTGAGGCACAGAGAATTCCAGTCTCTGGCTTATCAGGCCACTTGAATGCAAGGCTTCTGCACTTAACCTATGAGCCACACAGCCCCCCGCAGGGCTGGAGGGCGGCTGTGGTCTGTGCAAGGTGCTGTGGAGCTCCCTGCCTGTCCCCCGCCCCTTTGGGGACTCACCTGGGGCCATCTCACTGCCGAAGATGAGCGCCCGGGCCCGGGAGGTGGTCAGGCAGTGGCGCAGGGTGTCCCGCCGCAGGTTGACGTTGATGAGAGCCGCCTCCACGCCCAGCTTGGCCATGCCCAGCCACAGACCCACGAACTCGTTGCGGTTCTCCATGAAGAGGGCAGCCACGTCGCCGGAGACCAGGCCCCGGGCCCGCAGGAAGTTGGCCACGCTGTTTGAGTAGTCATCCAGCTGGCGGAAGGTCCAGTGGGTGTCTGTGCCCTCGAAGATCAGGGCTGTCTTGTCGGGGTGGCGCTGTACCGTAGAGGCAAACAAAATGGGGACGGTCCGCCGCTGCCGCAGGTATCGCTGGACTTTCATCTTCACCTTCAGGAGCACTATGCCACCACTGTGTGGAAGCCAGCAAGAGAGCTGTGAACGCTGGGTCGCGAGGCAGGCTCCCAATGTCCTGGCCCAGGTTGCTGAGCCCATCGCCTGCAGCACTCCTGTGGTCCAGCAGCTGAGCGCTGGGCACTGTCACACGCACTGGCTCTCTGATGTCACACAGTAACACCAGGGACCAGGGCAGTTACTCCCTCCCCTGTACAGGGGGGAAACTGAGGCTCTGCTGGCACTTGGCTTGCCCTGGCTTCATGGGTGGAATGGGGCAGAACTGAGATTCAAAGCCCAGTCCTGTCTGGCTCCCGAATTCAACTCCCACGACCCTCTATGCCTGCTCTGAGTCTGCTGCTCTTTCAGAGCCTTTCGGAACTCCAAGGCCCAAGTCAAGGTCCGAACCCCTCTTTTGGGGCTTCCCACCACGCCATATCATACTTCCCTCAACTTCAAGCCTCCCCCTGCAATGCCACAGTAAATAAAGGATGAGTCTGTGACCTGTCCAGTGTCCTCCTGTTCACCACCTTGTTCCCGAGGCCCCACTCAGTGCCAGGCACAGAGATGTTCAGCAAGTGTTTGTGGACTCTCTGGCCACGCCCCATTGCCTGCCCCGGCCCTGCCACCTCTGACCCCCTGAATTCTCCCAGCTTCCCAGCCTTTATGCCTTTGCTGATGCTAAACTCTCTGGCTGGAATCTCCTGCTGCCACCATCTTGAGGTATCTCTCTTACCTACTTTTCCTCCAGGACACCCCCAAATTCCCAAGGCCCTGGTTTGAGCCATGCGTCCTTATCTACGCTCCCACAGCTCTCTGCTGCCAACACCTTCCTACAGTGGTCACTGGATACCTCCTTTTGCAATCAACTCCGATTGACAAATGCTGACCTGCGTGTCCTGGGTGTGGGTCGCTGTGCTGGGCACTGGGACACTATTGTGATCAAGACGGCCAGGGCCTCTGCCCATATGGCACTGCCAGTTTAGGAATTTACTGTGTCCGCCAATTATCTCCCTGACCAGCCTGAGCTTGGCCTGGGGCTGGGTCTGTCTTATTCCTCTCTGGTCCCCAGAGCCAGGATGACATTTGGCACAGAAAAGGTGGCAGGAGCTGTTTCAGGTACAGGATATCCCTATGGACCATATTTAACTTTCTCTGGGAAACAGGGTCTCCCAGACACCTGACCTGAGGCCCTGCTCTAGAACTCAGCGCCCTCTCAGACTCATGCCAAGTCGAGGACAGGACTTTCCTCACAGGGTTCCTTGTCACCTTCTCACAAGTTACAGCATATCCTCAGGAGCCCTTGCAGATGTCTCCTCAACACATTCGGTGTTCCCTGTTTTGACAGGGCCTCTAAGTCTGCCTTAGGCTAAGGAACAACAAGTTAGGGAGATTCCCCAGGAGGAGACTTTGACCTTGGAGATGGAGGTACCAGATACCAATATCAGGGGAAAGGTGTGGGGCAGAGGGTGTGAGGCCCAGAGGCCCTATACTGGTAGAGGTCATAGGTCTGGTCTGAGGAGATTTTTGAGACTAGGAGACCAGCGTGGCATGGGAGACCCCAGGAAGGGCTAGACCAGGTACTCACAAGACATCGCGCCTGACGGTCTTGATGAAGACCAGGACGAAGCGCCAGCCAACAGATCCCAGGTAGAGGAACAGCAGCGAAAACCCCACTTGGATCCAGGGCAGTTTCAGCACCAGATTGGAGAACAGCAACACTCCCAGAAGGGATGCCCCAAGCAGCATTGTGGCCTATGGGCATAGGGCGGTCAGTGGGTTAAAATGTCTAGGTCCTCCACCTCCAGGCCACTATGACCCCAGGGGGTCAACCTGTAGTGAGGCTAAGCAATACTAAGTGGGGTGGGTGAGGACAGGGTCCCTTTCCAGGGCTGTCTATAAGGCTAGAAACAGGGAACTTGAGGTGAGGAGTTCCAGGGGTGACAGGCAGGCGGCTGGGTTCTTATCCCTTAGTCCCATCTCTGCCTGTGAGTGACCCTGGACAAGTCCTTTTCCCACGTTAGGACTTAGTCCCCTCCTCTGTGCAATATGTGTACTGAGACTTGCTCTCAGAATCCCTTCCAGCCAAAACATAACGGTCCACTCTCCTGACATCCAGGGTCTCTAACCAAAACGGCTTGGAGTGGGGTACTGACTTAAGCACCTCTGGCTGAACTCCCCACCCAGAGGCCTAGGGAGGTTCTGTGAATGACCAGGCCAAGTCACAATACTCAAAGGGGCAGCTTCCTGGGAAGGGGCCCTGCTCAGTCCCTGTCCACAGGCTCCGGCAGCGCCATGTCTCTGCTGGCCTATAGAGGGCGCTGGAACCTGGAGCTAGGTACCTGAGAGGTGACCGCCCAGAGGGAAAAGGTAATTGAGGGAGAGGAAGAGGGCTTGAAGGTATCCCCAAAAACACACTCAGTAAGACACTCGGATGAATATTTGGGGATTGGGCTCAGGGGGAGGGGAACAGCTGGCAGGGCTGAGATTAGGACTCGGGTTCTATTTCTGGCGCTTTAGGGATTTGCTCAAGGGGGCAGCAGAAAGGACTGTTTTCCTTTGGGTCCTCCTATTCCTGGGGTGAGGGTGAAGGTCACGGCTGTAATGAGAGCTTCCAAGCCAGGATGAGGACATGGTCTGGACCACAGGGAGACCTTACAGACCATCTTCCCCTCCTCAATGAGAAAAGTAAAAGTCGAGAGGAGTACTGAATCGGGCCCCCAACTCCAAAGCCAGGATCTCCGAGGTCCTCAGACCGCTGGCCTTCCAGAACCCACCAGAGCAGAGGGCAGGAACCCGTCCTGGAAGGCTGGAGGATGGGGTGTGGAGAGACGGGGATGCCCAGTTCCCTCGTGCTCCCGTTTCAGGTCACTGCGGATAGTCCTGGCCCCTTTTAAAGAGCCAGAGCAGCTGAGCGCCCGGCAAGGAGACGGAACAGCAGGGCGCGCCTCCCACCCCAGGTCGGTACCGTCATCTCCCGACCCAGGAGGGCACATTCCCACCTTCGGAGACCCACTGGCCTAGCCTATACTCACCCGGCGTCGGACCCGCCACGCGGCGCCCGGTCCAGATGCGGCCCGGCTGCTGCAGCCGAGTGGGGAGCGCCGGGAGCATCTGCTGCCCCCAGGTGCGCAGAGCCGGGTCTGCTCCCTACACGGCCCCGCCCGCTCCCGGCGCTCCTCCCCTGCCCGCCTCCAGCAGCCCAAACCGGCTGCGCCGGCCAGCAACACCACCTCCCGCGCCTTCCCCGCCGCCGGCAAAGCTGCAGATCCCGCGGCGCAGCGCAACCTTAGCGCGCCCGACACCGCCCCGCCCAGCCCGCCCTGCGAGCGCGACGGCTTCGGGCGGGGCCCCGCGCAGGACTCTGGGAGTTGTAGTCCGTGCAGCACACTCCCGCCCCTCAGCGGAGACCTCCCCCAGGGCGGGGAACAGACTGCCGGGCTTTGTCTGTGCCCCGAACCCCAAGTCCCCGAGCGTCCGGACGTGGAGTAGAGCGTCTGCACCCGAACCGTTGGCGGAGAATCTGGAGCCCTTGGTCTGATAAGTATTTGGATCTATTTCTTCCAGAATATAGGGTGTATCTTTTGGGGTACCTAGGTGAATTAGAGCACTACCTCCCTCTTGGATGTTACATTCAGGTGGCAGTGTGGTACAGTGGTTATGGCATCCAAAAGATTTGAGTCAACTTCTCAGTTGAAAGTTCAAAGCCTCCATTTCTTCTTATATATAAAAATGAGGACATTTTTAATAATGCAAACCGCACAGGGTGTGTGTGGAGAATCGCGGGGAGCATTTGAATTAGCCCTTGACACGTTATTGTAGCCTACAGACTCACCTATAAACTCTAGACATGAAGATTACCTCATTGTTACTCCTGGGCTTAGCAAAAAAAAGAAGCTCAATGAATGTTTGTTGAATGAATGACAGGGAAAGTGAATTGGAGGCTCTGACCTTATCTATACCAGGATCCAGCGGTACAAATATTATTTTCACCCACTGCTGAGATCATATGCAAAGAGGACAAGTGAGAATTTGGAGGATGGCGTTGGTGACCAGCCCCCTCCTCTCCTCTGCCCAGGCTGGTCACATTGGTGAAGCCAGAGTCATTACTCCACCAGACATAGACAAGCCTGAGGAGTAGGTGCAAAGGGACACAGACGGAATAAGACAGTCTGCTTTTAAGTTTCTTAGAGTCTAGTTGGACACACAGAAAGGGCAGGTGGCGAGTAGGACGCTAGAAGAGCTTTTCTTCACCAAGTGCCCATTGCACTCCTATTCACACCCACTGTACATTATTGCGATGTCTCCTTTGCTTTGTAGTCTGATACATCAGGGTTGCACTCCCAGCCCTGGCTGTGAGACACTGGGCAGATCACTTCTCCCCAGGAAGCCTCAGTGTCCTGATTTATAGGAGGGAATGCAGTCATCACGGTCCCTGCCTCCTGGGGCTGGGTATGGATTCAATGAGATGATGTTTGTCAAGTTCTTAACACAGGAGTGCACATGGAAGGCCCTCCGTTGCCATAATTGCTCAGCTCCAAGGGAGGGAGATGCAGCTGTCTTGATCACCGCAGAACCCCCAGCATGTGGCAAATGCTTAGAAGATATTTGTGAAATCACTGAGGACTAGTGGGCTTGTGCATCAGGATACGTGGGCAGGGTACATGTAGTGGCAAGTAAATGGAAAGGCCTTTGTGAGCCAGGCTGTCTATCCCAGTGCAGCGAAGAGCTATTGAGGGTTCTTCGGACAGACAGGAGCTGGGTGCTGTCATTTGTGGGACAGGCTGCGCTTAGGCTGACCTCATAATGGGCTCCTTTCCACTGACATGATCCCCATCTGTCCTGCTTTAGGGAACTAAAGTCAGCATTTGAATCTCTGGACTTACTAGAGACTGACATTTGGCCTACTTGAATTAAAACTCCCTAGAGGGCTGAAGTGGTTTGGCCCCTGGCACACAGTAGGTGCTTACCCCATAAACATTCAGTTGCATATGGCATTAGTGACCTCTGAGCTAAGTCCGCCCACTCTGGGTGTGTACAAAATATACACCTCTGGCTTACTGTGTACAGGGCGACTTCAGAGGCCTCAAGGGGCCTCCCTGGCAAATGTCACCTTCTGTTTCCTGAGTGCTTACTATGTGTTAAAGCGCCACACATACACAGTGGCCGTGTTGTGAGATAGGCAGGTACTCTCCCCATTTTACGGATGAGACAGGCTGGAAGGGGCGATATGACTACTGTAAGGTTGCAGAGCTGGTCAGTGGCGGGTCAGGTCTGCCTGCCTTTAGAGCCTGTGCCCCCACACACTCTGGGGTCAGCTACATATGCCTTTTATCAGGCAGAGGGAGAGGGAGCTTCCTCTTGGCTACTGGGAGAGGACCTGTATCCTGGGCTTGCTCTACCATACTCAAACTGTGTGACTCAAAGATACTCCCCGAACCCGAGACCAGGGTCTTCATGAAGCGAGGTTGTGGGGCCTGAGGATGATCCTGCATGCTGTGGTGACAGGACAGCAAGGAGGCTCGACTTCCATTCCTTCAAGGTGAAGCAGCTTCTGCTGTGTTCCAAGCACGGTCCCAGCAGGGAAGGGAAAGAACAAAGACTCTGCCCTGGAACGGCCATGAACTTGGAAATAAATTAATAAGATGTCAGAGTGGTAAGCGCTCTAAAGAAAATAAGGCGATGTGATGAAGTGAAGGGGAGGGGATGGGTTTAGGTGGGTGGTCAAGAAAGGCCTCTGAGGTGACATTTGAGCATATATGTGAATGACGAGAAGCTATGTAATTACCTGGGGACAAAGACAGGAAAAAGAGGAATTGAAGTTTCTAGGCAGGAGTTGACAGGGCCACATGGGCTGTGATAAGGACTCAGTTAAGTGGTAGCTATCCCAGTAAAATTTTACTTCAGCTGTGAGCTGATGACAAAAATGCCACCTTATGATCTGCAAACAGGACTCCACTCCCAGCTAACCATGATGCTTAGCACCTGTCTCTTGAACACTGTGAAGGCCCAGGGTCATGTGGGCACCAAGGGGCTGGAGCAGGTGAGCTACCAAGCTGGGCAGAGGCCATCTGAGTCCAATCTTTCTTCCCCAACTTTGACACTGTTGACTTTTACTGACCTGGGGATGGGGGTGTCTGGGACCCTGGCAAGCCATGGAAACAGGTGACAGGTCCAGAAAGGTGGCCTATACTGCAAAAATCTATGAGGCATGAGGAGCTCACCCTAATCCCTTCCTCTTTCTGCAGAAATTCAGAGTTTGGACAAAGCTTCCCTCTTGAAGAGGTTCCGAGGTTGGTCTCCAGCCTCCTACGCCCTCCCTCTGCCACTGGGTGCCCTGGACTGGGATGTAGGCACAAGGCAGGCAGTGCTGAGCAGGTATTTGGACACCGCTGGTTCCAGCCTCAGCTCTGTTCCTACTGCCTCGTTAGTAAAACACAATAGTACCTCCCTCCTTGAGTTGTTGGAGATGTCGGTGTGATGCCTCCAAGTGCTTGGTACTGCCTGGCTCATAGTACAGCTGTAAGGACACCATAGCTGTTATCATCCACAGGAAGAGCAAAAAGGAGGCACTGCAGCCTGTATCCTAGTTTCTCCAGGCGATTCCTTGCCCATCTCTAACCCTTAGCTGCCCCATCCACATGAGGAAGAGATGCCTCCCCGAGACTCGAAAGCTCTGACATTCTAGGAACACGTCTGGTTCTAAATCTAGACAGGACCACCCATTTGTCAACAGTATCTTTCATCCTGGCTATCTGCACTCCCTGGCTCTGACCCAAGCCACTCCAAGATAAACCTGCCTCTCGGTTGCCTCCTCCACGGGTGAAGACAGTAGCACGATTGCTCTAGCCCCTTGGCTTCTTCCAGTGAGACCTTACTACTGAGTGGCACCTCACGAAACTTCCACAATAACCACATGAGACAGGTGGTTTTTATTCCCCTTGCACTGATTATGAAATGGGCTGAGGGAAAGGGATTTGCCCCTATGTGTCTCTGCTGGAAAACCGTGCAGGGGCTGAGAGCTTAAATCCCAATCTACCCTGTTACAGACCAGAGGAGACGGGGCAGGCAGCTAAAGCACGGCTGGAAGGGACATCGGCCAGCATCAGCCTGCACGGGGTGAAGGCAGGGGAAGCAGACACGTGACCTGATGGAGCTTATTCAGATAAGAGACAGAGACCCCTACTCCCATCCACCTCCCTCTTTCTCTGGCCTTTGGAACTGGTATAGTCCTCACTTGGGGCAGGGAGGGGTCTGCAACAGGGGTTGCGGACATGAGACGTCCCAGCACGAGCCGGGATGACTGACTCCTATTCACACGTTGTTCTCTCGGGCAGCTCCCAGCTCCCCTAGGAGCCCCACTGCCTGCTCCCTCCTGGGTTAGCCCTCAAAGTCACTCAGCAGCGATCGGGATAAATTCTGATAAATGATGTCCCACGGTCAGGGTTCAAAGAAAACAATCAAAGGTAGTGGCAAAGGAGCCCTCTGCCCCCTGGGGAAGCGGTGGGGGTCGGGGTGGGGAGCCACGCGGACCCTCCTGGCTCAGCAGCTCAGGGCCTAGGCCCGGCCCATGTGTATGGGGGGGTCTGTGATGCCCAACTCTTCCCGCAGGGCCCTTAGGGGCTGCGCCCAGCGCTGCTCGTAGTACAGGTTGAGGACGCAGGGGGCCCGGCGCCCATTCTGAATTGCCCATGGGATCAGCTCCTTGACCAACACTTGCAGGTGCCTGTGGGGCAGCAGGGGAGAAAAAAAATGTTAGGCCCCGAGGGCCGGGCATGCTCTGTGCCCAGCAGTCAACGTGCATCTTCTCAGTTATTCCTCACACTGACCAAAGGAGGTAGTTATTGCCACTTTTCAGATGAGGACACAGCAGCTCAGTGATGTTAAAATCCTGTACCCAGAGCCACATACCTGGAACATGCCAACGCCCAGGTTTAACTCGAGGGCTGACTCCAGAAAGTGATGCTAGACTGCCACCGGCCCTGACTGCGTCATCGTGACCCGGACTGAGGCCTGGCCCGAGAGACCCTAAGGTCCATGCAACGTCCAGGCTTCGTTCATCGCCCTGGAGACCCCATGCCACGTCAGTTGCACCTCTCCGCCCGGTTCTTTCCACCCTGGCCTCCGCCATGGGCTGCTCAGGAAGGCTGCACACTCTTCCATTTCCTGGAGCCCCGGCCACTTGAGAACTTACTGGGCACTGAGTCGGATTGGCCCGAAGAGCGCACCCAGGATGCACATGGGCAGGCCGGTCTGGACAGCTTCAAACCACTTCACCACGATCTCCCCTGGGGGGTGGGGTAAGTGGGGGAGAAGTGAATAGGGCCCAGAAGAGAAGCCAGTGGTACTCATAGCAGGGAACAGGGAGGTGCCTGCTCCTCTCTGAACCTGCCAGGGATCAGCCATGCCAAGGCTAGTCTGCTGGGCCCTGGGGCACTTGGCTTGGAGAGAAGGAGAAGGACCAAGAAAAGGAAACAAGGGCTAGAAAGGAAGCTTGAGGTCAGAACACAGAAGACTCCACGCCCAGGCTGGTTCCTACAGGTTCCAGGGAGTTTCTGTGGGGGTCAGAAGAGGGAGCCCAGATGCTGGGGCAGGGTGGCAGACAGGTGAGCCCTGCCCTGGCCCTGAAGACAGTCTGTGGACAGGCTGGCTTAAACACCGACCCCCCCTCAGCCTCCCCCACCCCCGAGGCAGGCGGCAGGTAGCACTCACCAAGGATGTTGGTGGGCATCCCCAGCAGGGTGTGGAGCATGTCGTGCACCTCCCGGTACCGCTGGATCACGTACGCTAGCTCCTCGTCATCCACGAATCGCGTGGGCGCTCGGGTGTCTGGGGAGACCCTCTGACAACCGTGAACTTCCCTTAGACCCCTTCCCCACAGTTCCCAAGGCCCACCTGCCAGCTCCTCTACTCTACCAACCACTGCCACCGAACTCTCCGGAGACTTTGCTTCTGTCTACACCTGCCGACTGGGGGCAGTCCTCCGGCAGGGATTGGCAGCCCCTCAGCCTACCCCAACTCACACACATGCCTGTGTAACCTGTTGAAATCCATGGCACAGAAGCCTGGGGAGGAAGGGGAAGTGGGAGCTGTTTAATGGGTATAGAGTTCCAATGTTACAAAATAAAAAAGCTCTGGAGGTTGGGTTCATTACAACATGAACACTACTTAACTACTTAACACTACTGAGCTGTGCATTTAAAAATGGTTAAGATGGGAAATTTTATGTTTTTTTTTACCACAATTAGAAATTAAAAAAAAAAAATTTAGCACAAGTGAAAGCCTAGGGTGCTCTCTCTTCCAACTACCCTCATCTCCATCTTGATAACTCTTGCTCATAGCGCCTATGACTCAGCTTAAGGGCCCCTCCAAGGGGAGATCGTTCTTGATCTTCAGACTGATCAGGCCCACGATGTGGCCTTTTGTAGCGTCCTGTACCTTTCTGTGGCATTCGACGTGATTGTGTCATGATGTTCAGTGCATGTGATCGTTAATGTCTCTCTCCTAGACCTATGTGCGCCACAAGTTCCAGTTAAGATATGTTGTACATGAAATTAAGATATGTTGTACTGGATTTCAAGACATAGTATGAGGAGAATAATGTGAAACCTCAGTCATTTAAGAATACTGACTGAATGTTGAAATGATAATGTTTTTGACACTGGATTAAATGAAATGTTATTAATTCCAGGTGTTTCTTTTTTGCTTTATTAAAGTAGCTAGTAGCAAACTTTAGATTTCCTATGGGGCTTCCTATCTATTTCTATGAACAGAGCTGCAGCAGCCTCTCATTTGCGTAAGAGAGAGGATGAGGTCAGAACACAGAGGACTCCGCATCTTATCTCTAGGAAACATCTCTTGAACGCCTGAGTAAAAGGCTAGTTCCAGGCACTTTTCTGACCCCCAGGTAGGGATGTCAACTGTCCTTTTATCCACTCATTGCCTCACTGAGTCCTCAGTAGCACAGAGTGGGAACACCCTGGTCTTCCTGTACCCAAAGCACGGCCTCAGCCTGTCCAGAGGCTGAGAGGTGTGATGATTTTATTGCTCTGGGGCTGCCAGCTCCGTGCTATGGTCTGTGTCCATTGGCCTCATTGGGTCACAGACCTTGATTTCTTCAGCAGAGTTCTACTTCCTGTGTGAGGCTGAAGGTGGTCATAATGATAGAGGCTACATTTACTGAGTCCCTACTATGTGCCTGTCCTGTATGATGTCCTTTACATATATTATACTTCATCCTCATCACCATCTGGGGAGTAGATGCTGTCATGACCCGCAGATACACATAACAAAAATGAGGCTCAGAGAGATAAAGTCACTTGCCAGGATTCCAAACAGTCTGTTGGACTGCAAAGCCAGTAGCTTTAACATCTATTAATAAGCCATATAAATGCCCTGGAAGATAAAGTTTCCTCAGATAAAGAATCTTAGCCTCAGGTCAAATGACTTGCCGGGGTCTATAAAGCTGGGAAGGGAGACAGGATTCTAACTGGAACTACTCTTAACTCCAGAGCCCAAGCCTGTAATCTTGGTGCCACAAGGATGACCAAGGTTAGCCTCAAAGAGTGTGGCCTCACCTGGGACCTTGATCTAAATCTCTTCTGGAGCAAAGGTGTTACTTCACATTTCTTGGACTGCTGGTTCCCACCCTCTAGAAGAGTCATAATCTCTAGGGCTGTTACCACAACCAGGGCTGTGATTGGGCAAGGTGCCCAGGTAGGCCCTGGCTGTCTCATCCCCTCCACAACAACAGGACAAAAGGCTCTGGGGGAAATTCAGAAGCAGCTTGTCCCTCCTGGGGTGACACTTGGGGCAGATAACCCTGGTGAGTTTCCCACTGATTAAATAACTTGCATCCGGGTGAAATCTGAGGGAGATGGTATAAAATAGGGCAGGGATGAGTGTCAGCTGAGTATGGGAAGCAGGTTATTTTTTCACGGACAATATCCTTCTAGAGCAATGGTTCCCAACTGTCCACCAGGAGACATTGTCTGGAGATATTTGTGGTGATTACAACTTATGGGGGTGCTACTGGTGTCTAGTGAGTAGGGGCCAGGGATGCTGCTAAACACCCTACGATGCACAGAACAGGCCCCCACAACAAAGAATTATTCAGCCCTAGAAGTAAATAGGGCCAAAGTTCAGAAACCCAGTTCTAAAGAAGACTTCACTCACTCCTTCACCTCCTCCAGCCTGGCTGGTTCCTGCAGATGGGCTGCGTAGCCACTTCACACAGGTCCTTCGCTGGGATGTGTGTGTATTGGCGGGTGGGAGCGGGGACAGGGAAGGGAACCTAGCTGTAGCCTAAGGTCCTTTTATAAATCAGATCATGTTAATCTCCTGTTTGAAACCTTCAATAGCTTCCTACTGCTCCTATTACAAAATACAGATTCCTTCCCATGGTGGGTGGGTGCCTATCCCCCACTCACTTCTCTAGTCAGATCGGTTAGTTCTCCCTTCCTTAAACACACTTGCCAGTCCCTCTTCGCGGACTCTTCCTCCCATCTCTCCTAAGGGCTGGCTCCGCCTCCTCTTCTAAGTCTCCTCAAAGGGGCTTCCCGTGACCACCACATGAGAGGGGTGGGGCCATCTCCCCGCTCCACCCTTGTCATCTAACATGAGGACTATTGTCCTCACAGCACCATCTGCTAGACTGGAAGCTTCATAGGCATTTTGCTGTTTTTTTTTTTTTTTTTACACGATTCCAATTGCTGAAAACAGTGTCTGGTCTGTTCTAAGTATTCAAATATTTTGCATGAATTTTTAAATGAAAATTTCTTTCACTGCTTTATTTGCCTCCCTGACCGGAAGATTAGTGCCATGAGGGCAGAGACCTTGTCTGTCTAGTTCATCATTATGTCCCCAGCACCTATAACAATGGATAGCACATGGCAGATGCTGAACAAATAACAACTTCCTCAGTAGTTGAGGCCTTCCGCTTCTCCAGGCCATCTTCCCCGTCTGGGGCTGCAGAATGCCATAACTTGTCATACCATAGGAAAAGCAGTGTCTCCGAAACAGGACGACACAGTGGAGCAGTTAACAGCATGACCTAGGTTTTAAATACTGCTTCCATTAACATTGGTTGTGTGAAGTCAGAGAATTGCTTAACATCTCCGAACCCCAGTCTCCTCATCTGTTGAAAGGGAATAATCAAAACATACTTGACAGGATTATTGTAAGAATTTGGCAGGATCAGGTACGAACCTGGCATCTAGCATGCAATAAGAGGTTAACAAATGTTGCCCAGTGTTATCAATTGCAGTGATGTTACAGGCCCATTTACCTGTGCCATAGAAAAAACAAAGCTTTGGCACAAGAGACTGAAAGCACACCTGCTCTTCCTTCCTTGAGATGTCACCCCCATTCCACTCATCTAACCTTCCTGGTGACTGCCGAATGCACAGAAGCTGGAAACTCACATTCACATCCAGGAAATGGAGATACTCGCGGCCGAGGGAGCCCTCAGGTAGGTTCTGGAGCTCATCCAGGTTGAGGGTGGACAGAGAGATCCGGGGACGCTGCCTGTGAGGCAGAAGTTAGGACTTAAGTATTGGGAAGGTGCCAGCAAAGGTAGAGGGTGTGAGAGGTAAAGGGGCAGAGTAGCAATGGGGCCACGAGTTCTGATGGACTATTTTCTAGACTACCACAAGCTAAGGTCATGGTTCCCGCCCACAGCGGCACAGTCTAGGCAGGTCGGCCTCAGATATAATCAGCATACACACAAAGGGACACAGCCCTATGGATGGAACTGGGCCAAGGTCACCACACAATAGCACCCAGGGATCATCGTAGTGTCTATGTGATCGGCACCCCTGGAGTTGGGCATAGCCCAGCCTGTGCAGCCATCCAGAGCCAGGATCTCAAGAAGAGTTTCTTCAAGGAACAAGGTCGACACAACATGACTCCAGAGCGAGCAGGGTCTCCAAAGAATGCTCCTAACCCCCCAGGCAGGGCTAGGACCTACTGCAGGATCTGAGCACCTTCTGGATCTCTCTTCATCTGGTCCCTGAGGACCTTCAGGGTACGGTGTCCTGTGGTCTCCCCTAGAACTGCAACCATGTCTGAAAGGAAAGACATGAGAACAAATAGAGGCTATGAACTTGGGTAAGTTATTTGACCTGGTCTGAGTCGTAATTTCATAAATGACAAAATAGGGATGAGATCTTCCCCTTAGTTATGAGAATTCATGTTAAATGCTTAGTAAATCTTCCTGCACAAAGTTACAGCTCAATATATCTGTAATTATTAGTATTATGTAATTAATCTAGCGGAGTGAGGTGGCTCTGGTTAGCACAGTGCTCTTAAGAAGTTATAAATTGCTTTCATATCCATTATAACTGTTGCAGAAAAGTTGCAAAGATCAGACAGGGGAGAAAACAAGCAGCACTGGAGAGTTGGGGAACTCAAGTTTATTATGCCACTGGTCCCAAAAGAGCAAGCACTCTGAAGATCTGGGCCCAGAGCTCAGTTGCAACATTCCTTATATAGAACTTATTTGGCATGTGTTAATTAGTTAATTTGTCCTCAAATGGTTATAAAGCTCGGGAGTTCCTATGGGTTGCAGGCAGTTATAAAAGAGTTATAAAACACAGGAGTTGCTAGGAGGTACAGGCAGTTACATTTGTTGCTTAGAACAAACAAAAGGGAAGATGAGTCTTTAGTTAATTTGAGTACAGCCTATGCAGCAAGTAGATCTACAGAAGCAGAACAAAGAGTGATTAGCCTTTTGTGTGAAAATTCCTCTTCATAAAAGAATACAATTTCTCCATTGACAGGTACAAGCTTTGGCAATAGAGTGCTGGGTTTGAGCACAGGTACAGTCACTATCTAGGTGAGCTGGTATAAATTGCTTCACTAAGACTCAGTGCTCTACTTTGTGAAGGGAAGATAACACCTTTCTCATGAGATTAATTTGGGAAGCCAAAAACATGCATATGTATAAAGCACTTAGCCAGAATAAGTGCTCAGTGATCAGTTAGCATTACCGTTTTTATTAGTAGGAGTAATAGTACTTTCCAGACTTAAGAATCCTGGGGGGTGGGGAGGTGAAAGAGCGTTTGAGATCTTGCTCCCTGGCATATGTCATCCATTTTTCTCAAATAAACTCTTATAAAAATTAATAATGATAAAAAGAATCCTGAGAGGGATGAGAAATGCATCAGAATCCTAGGATGTTGGTTATACATTAGGGTAACACTTACTGAGCATTTATTATGTGCCAGTCACTATCCAAAATGCTGCTGGTACAAAGGAACAGGGCAGTCATGGTCTTTGACCTCTTAAGTTATTTTCTAGTGGGATGTTATCATGCAGTAGATGAATATAAATCATCTATTTAGTCCAGAGGTTCTCACTGTGGCTGAGTAACAGAATATCCTCGAGGTAGTTTCGAAAGGCAGCTCAGATTCCACACTCCTTCCTGCACCTCTCCAAGTGTGACAGACTGAGTTTAGGGTGAGACGCAGGCATCTGCATTTTTATGAACGTTCCAGGTGATCATGAGGCGCAGCCACATTTGGGTACCCTGGCTTAGTCTATTTTCTAATTATCCATAGGAAAGTAAAGCTCTGACAGAGGTCAGGACCTGTCCAAGCTTCCAAAACAAGGGTGCCCCCAGACCCTTTTTGCTGCCTCCATGGCAGCGCGGTGCGCGGGCGGTCTTACCGTGGCGATACGGGTCGTAGAGTGCCATCGCGGCAGAGCCTGCGGCCAACAGCGCCTTCTGCAGCGGGGAAGTGGGGATGTGTTCGGGGTAAAGCAGGGTGGTGCCATGGCTCGCGGCTCGGAGGGGCACACCTGTGCGGCAAGAAAGAGGCAGTGGTCAAATGTGCTGGTGGCCCCCAGGGCTCCTTCCCGCCCCTGCTACTTGCCTGCGGGAGGCCCAGGGATGCACTGGACTGGGCGGAGGGGGCGCAGGGCCCGCCACAACCCCGTCGCCATGACGGCGGGCACTTTCTGACCTATGCGGGAGGACGGGCGGGGCAAAACCGAAGCTTTAATCCTTTCTGGCGACGGAGCGCTGGAGGGGTCAAAATAACTCGATTTTTATTACTCTAAATAGGGCTTTTTGAGCCGGGGAGATAATAGCTCGAACAGGAAAGGGCCCTATCGCTAAGTGTGAGTAAGAAACCCAGGCAGCCTGTCTGCCACCTACTCTACCAACGTAAAACTCTCATTTCACTTCACCCCCAGAAAGGGTCTCCAAGTAGGTCTTGTTAGGTTGGGTTCACCGCCCGGCCCTACTTATTTTACGCATCACCTTTCCCCTCCGAGGATAATAAGGTGAGAACCACTTCCGGCTGAGAAACATGGCGGCGCCCATTGAAAGGACCATATTTGAGTGTGGGACAGTACGGCACTTCCGTCCGTCCAGCTTTGCTGCGAGTCTGGACCTCCGCCGGCTTCACACATGGGGTCCGCCGGCTTGGCGCGGTTGCATGGGCTCTTCGCGGTCTACAAGCCTCCGGGGCTAAAATGGAAGCACCTGCGGGATACCGTGGAGCTGCAGCTGCTGAAGGGTGAGTGCCTCCAGCCAGACCGCGATTTCGCTCTTGATCTTTCTAGCAAAATAAAGTCATGTGACTTGGTCGCCTGGGCAGAGCGCTTTCCGAATGCGTTCTGTACACTCTGTTCTCTCTCACTTTTCCATGTGTTCCGATGGGTAAACAAACGCAGTATTGGCGGTTGTGATAAGCAGTTAATAAGTAATAGAGTAGGATTCGATCCCAAGTTTTGCTTAACTATTGCTATTCTGTTCGCCATCGTGGGCTTTCATCTGTCTTCCCCATCTTCATACTTCCTTGACCCTTCTTTTTCCTCGAATGGAATTGACAAGATGTCTTCTACCTTTGTATACTCAGGTCTCAATGCTGGGAAGCCTCCTGCCCCAGAACAGCGCGTTCGCTTCCTCCTGGGCCCCATGGAAGGCAGCGAAGAGAAGGAACTGACCCTCACTGCCACCAGTGTTCCCACCCTCACGGACCATCTGCTGGGTAAGGCACATTTCAGGCAGGGGTCTGGGTGTCATGTCACTTCCCGGGAAGTCTCTACCCAGAGTCACTGTCCCAGTCAGTGCTCAGACTCCTGTCCCAGACCTTTGAAGGACCACAGTGAGGATGAAGTATTTGACCAAGAATTGGCAGATTTTCCAGATAGTAAATATTTTAGGGTTTGCAGGCTCACCTCTGCCATTGTAGTGTAAAAGCAGCTGTAGATAATATGTAAAGCGATGAGCTGGGATGCGTTCCAATAAAATTTTATGGACACTGACATTTGAATTTCATGTAATTTTCATATGTCACTAACTATTCTCTTGATTTTTTTTTTGAACTATTGAAAAATAGGAAAAAAATAATAACTCATGGGCCATTATAAAAATAGGCTTTAGGATTTGGCTTGTGACTGTAGTTTGCTGACTCCTCTACTATTCTGGGACTCCATAGGGAATTCAGACCCTCGGGTACAAGTCCTAAGGAGGTCGAAGTCAGGACACTCCAGGAAGACCAAGGGCCTTGACCAGAAACCTCGAAACCTCCTTCAACAGTGATGATGTTCAGTGATTCTACAGTATAACAATAACAAATATGATAAATTGAGGATCTACTTTGTACTAGAGACTGTGTTAAGCTTTTTCTAAATGCCATCTCATTGAATCTTCACCACAATCCTGAGTGGTGAATCCTATTCTCATTTCACATAAGAGGAAACTGACACTCAATGTTGACATTAAGTAACATAGCCTGGATTCGCTAGGCTCTTAATTACCCTCCTCCTAGAGTCTGCTGTGATATAAATGCTTCTGGTTCCTTTCTGCATTCACTCTACTTTTGTTTGAGTGTGTGTGTGTTTGCAGCAATTTTATTGAGGTATCATTGATAAACAAAAACTATAGTAATTTTAATGTATATATTTTGATGAGTCATTCATTCTTTTCATAGTTATTTCCTGAGCAGCTAGTGAGTTCTGGGCTCTGGAACTGTGAACAAGCAGACCCAGACCTGCCTTAAGGAGCTCACAGCCTTTGTTTTCTCACTGGCAGACTGTCCAGGATGCTCCTTCTGCAGGAGCTGGATAGGGAACCATATAATCCTGATTCCCAGTGTCATGCGCAGTCCACTCAGACTCTCATTGAGGGAATGGTGATAGGCAGAGTAACAGACATCTTGCGTTGTCTTTTCTCTGGGCCCAGGGAACTGAGGAAGCTGTTCTAGGCCATAGGTTTTGCGGTAAGGAAGCCTGGGAGCCCAACCTGATCCTGGTTTGAGCACTGTGAGGCTGCATTCTAGGAATGAGGTCATCGAGCAGCCTAAAGCCATCCTGGAGTCTGGATTCATTGAGGAAAGGGGCCCCATGTATTTCTTTCCAGTACGTGGACCAGCATTCACCAGCCTGAAGGTCGGCGTGGGACACCGGCTGGATGCACAGGCATCTGGGGTGCTTGGTAGGTGATGTGAACTTGGGGATGTAGTCATATAGGTTTAGGGAGGATTAGGGAGCTTCTAGGAGCCCAGTGCACTTCTAGCTTGACAGCCATTTTTCACCACTGCTCTCCTCTGATTCCTTTCCCAAGAGTGATGAGCTGGTGGAAGTGGGGAGTTCACAGTTGCCCACCTTCATCAAATCATTCCCGAATGTGATGCAGTATGAAGCCCTTTGTGTACATGTATTTACCACAGCAACCTCATTAGATAGGTAGTGTATGATGTTTATGGATGAGAAAAGTAAGGCTCCAGGAGATCAGGTGACTCATCCTGGGTCACATGGCTAGTGAACCCTCTTGGTCTAGAGAGGGGAAACTGTCATCACTTGCATGGGGTAGCAAAGCGCGTGACTCTGACCCCACTAGCTAGGGTCTGGCTGTCGCCGGATCTGGACACACAAAGCTCTGAGTCATGAGCCATCTGTGTCCAGGGTCAGGTGGTATCCACGTCCTCCATGTGCCATAGCCATAGTCCCCTTGTCTTGCTTCCTGGGGCACAGGCAGGCAGACGTGACCTCATGCCCCCTCCCTGTTCTCCCTCCAGAAGTGAATGGAGAGTCATTCTCTCCTTCAGCCAGAGGGACAAATAGAGCTGGAGAAAGGCAGGGAGTGGCCACAATGCCCCCATTTATGGGGCCCTTCCTTTGTGTGGATTGCTTCTTGTGTTTTCTCAGTCTTCACAACATCACAGGGATCAGACGGTGTTTTTGTTCCCATTTTACTGAGGCCCAAAGAGGCTTACAGCCTTCCCTGATTAGAGCATCCTCCATGTGACTGGGCCACTGGTCTCTTTTGAGTGTATCAAAAGCCCCTCCCCACCACAACTCAGAGACAGTGCATATGAGTGGGGCCCAGAAATCTGCATTTTCCCATATACCCAGAGGAGTTCGTCTGTTCCCTGTAAAAGAAGCTCTCCTTTCCCCCTCGCTGGCTTCAGCAGCATTGGAGGTGGGAGTATTCTGATGGCGGGTGTGGGAGTTGGGGTCCCAGGGAAACGGGAAAGCGGAGCCAGCTATGAGATCCGGTTGGGTGCCTTTCAGTACTCGGCGTGGGACATGGCCGCAGTCTCCTCACCGACATGTACAACGCTCACCTCACCAAGGTACGAGGCACTGGGGACAGACTGCTTATCCTCTGGTCCTTTCCTTGGGGGTCACTAGCAGGAGTTTGAGAGGATTCCACTAGCATGTTTTTATGGTCACATGCTGTGGAAGCCTGTAACAACATAATAATGACTGTGGGTGGGTTTTGTCCTTCACCCATTTTACAGATGAGAGAACTGAGGTTGAGAGAGAGGATGTCGCTTGCTCAGGGTCATGTATCCTGAAAGGGACATAGCTGAGATTGGAACCCATGTCCATTTAATACCAGAGCCTTACCATTCTTTCCTTAAGACTGAGAAGTGGATGTCACTGCCTAGACATCGGGCTGCTTTGTCCCAGCTGGGTCCATGGAGTCTGGCCCCACGAGTGTGCACAGAGGTGCCACGTGAGGGGGCATGGATTTTTAATCGTTAAGAGCATAGATTCTGGAGCCAAATGGCTTTGGTTCAAAACCAGCTTCTGCCTCTCTGCCAGCTATGGTCCTTGGGTGGGTTACTTAACATTTATGTGCCCTCATCTCCTCCTCTCTAAAACGGGAGTGATAATAGTACCATCTCCATAGGGTCACTTTGAAGGTTAAATTAGTGACCACACGTAACATACTTTGCATAGTCACTGGCATATGGTAAATGCTCAGTCATTGTCATTTGTCATCATCTTTGTCGTCATAGTCATTAATTTGTGTGCAAAGGCCGTTTGCCTCACAGCTCATACTTAGAGGGATGGAGAGTCACCAACAGGGCATGCCGGGAAGGGCCCAGCATGATGAGTTGTTACGTTTGGCTGGACTGGAGAGGCATGGCAGCGTGGGGTTGTCACAGTATGGTCATCAGTGCCCTTTTTGGGCTGCCAGCCTTCACCACCATAGGAAAGTCCGGTGCCTTTCCCCAGGGGGTAGTGGGGCAGCTGGGTAGGGGCTGAGTGCCTGAGCTCGCTGAGGGTCCCCCACCCCCACCCTCACCCTCCAGCACTGCCCCCCTCAGCACTGAGGCTTAGAGCAAAGACACTGACTGGGTCATACCCTCTTTGTCCTCGCAGGATTACACAGTGCGTGGCCTCCTAGGCAAAGCTGCAGATGACTTCTGTGAGGATGGGCGGCTGGTGGAGAAGACGACGTACGGTGAGCGCCTGTGGGAGCCCAGGGTGGGTGGGAGGAGCAGCTGTGGCTGCCTCCGCATTTGCTTTCCCCGATTCCCCACCCCACATGGGCTGTGTGGGCTCCCCTCTCAGTCACTCTCAGACACACCAAGCTCAGGCTGGCTGTTAGGGGTCTTTGGATACTTCATTCTGTCTTCCGGGAATGCCCTGTGCTCCCCTTTGCCTCCTCACCTGGCTTAAATGTCCCCTCCCCAGGGGAGCTTCTCTGGCCCTCAGACTTGGACTGGATGGACTCTCTGAGTAGTTAGTAATCAAATAATGATAAGTGATTGATTGATTATTTATCTATTTATGCCAACAGCACCTGGTCTTCCTAGGTGGTCTCCCAACCAAGTACTAACTAGGCCCGACCCTGCTTAGCTTCCGAGATCAGACGCGATCGAGCACATTTAGGGTGGCATGGCCGTAGACGATTAGTGATTATTTAGTATCCCTCTCCCCACCAGACTGTCACCTATGCAAGCAGGGACTGTGTAATTTTACTACAATGGTCACACATAGATGGAGACCTGGGGACCTGGGAGGTCCTTATTTGATGGAAGGTAGATGGATGGATGGACGGACAGACAGACAGATGAATAAGTGAATGGATGGATGGGAGGATGGGTGGATGGATGGATGGATGGATGAGGGGTGGGTGGATGGATGGATGGATAGGGTGTGGATGGATGGATGGATGGATGGGGTGGATGGATCGGAGGATGGTTGGGGGATAAATGGGATGGATGGATGGATGGATGGGGAGGATGGGTGATTGGGAGATAGATGGATGGATGGGGATAGAGGGATGGGTGAGTGGTGGATGGATGGATGGCTGAATGGATAGATGGATGGATGGATAGATGGATGGATGGATGGACAGACAGATTAATAAATGGATGGATGGGAGGGTGGGTGTATGGATGGATGGATGAATGGGGGTGGATGGATGGATGGATGGATAGGTGATAGATGGATGGGAGAATGGATGGATGGATGGGTGGGGGCTGATGGATGGATGGATGGTTGGGGAATGGATGGATGGGGGATGGGATGAATGGAGGGTGGATGGATGGATGAGCGATACATAAATGGATGGGGATGGATGGATGAATGGATGGATGGATGGCTAAATGGCCCATTCTTGACTTCTTACTCTCCTCATGTTCTAACATTCTCCGTAAAATCTATTGCATTTGCTTATTTGGCACAAACCATGTTCTAGGCACTGGGGGTACATATGGTGGCGTCCCCAATCTCTGTGAACTCAGACTAGCAAGAAGAGCAGATATATATCTCTATACTTTCTGGAGATTTAAAACATGGCAAGATGACACTGGATGTTTGTATGTGTAGGTGTGTGTCTCATCCAAGACACATCTAAAGACAACTACCAAATTGACACTTTTAGGAAGGAGGAAGCCAGAATTTGGAGTAGGGGAGATGTTTGTTGGTGCTGATCTGAATTGCTTAAAGAAGATCCATATATCAATTGCATAATTAAAAGATAATATAAAAACCAGAGAAAATTAAATGGTGGGAAAGAGACCCAGGTACTGAGTGGCAGGAGCCAGGAGGAAGAAGCAACATGCTCCAGGAGGGGCTTCCTGGAGGAGGCAGCATTTGAGCTGGACTGTAAATGAAAGGGGAGGTGGTAGTGTGGGGTGCACGCCAGGTAAGACAACAGCATGAATGAGCCAGGCAGAAGGGATGAGAGACCCAAGGCTTTGCAGCCTGGCAAGTCGTCAGTTACCACACCTGCTCCCAGCGCTCTGGCCTTTGGAGCCAGAAGTTGGCGCCTGCCCCAGCTGGGCCGCGGGATCAGCCTGCCAGCAGAGCTTGTGAGTGTCCCAGGCTTTGCTGCCACCTGCCCTACAGCCACTCCTTGCCACCTGTTTCTGCATTTGGACAGATGGCACCCTCCCTCCTAGGGTTCCTGGCATGAAAATGCCCACACTGGGGCTCAGGAGGCCTGGCTCAGAATATTGGGCAAGTCACATTACATCTTTGTTTCATTTCCAGAAGAAAATGTTTTTAAGCTAGAGTCTGTGAGTTCCCTGGAAATGTCCTCAAAATACAGAGTTCATGCGTATTGTTCTGAGAAGAGAGACCAAGCTTTCCTAAGATCCTCAAATGACTCCAAACCCCTAAATGGGACCCCTGGGATCAGAGGATGCTCTGGAACCCCCTCCAGATAAAAAGAACAGGGCCAGTTTGGGAGAGAGGAGTTTGTCAGTTTGTCGTTGCCCACCCTCAGTGGGTACCTCCTGACCGTCCCCTGGCTTTTGTAGACCACGTGACCAGAGAGAAGCTGGACCGAATCCTGGCCGTAATTCAAGGCTCCCATCAGAAGGCCCTGGTGACGTAAGTGGGCCCCAACCCACATCACCCCGAAAGGGCCCTCAAGCTGGTGCTGGAAGAGCAGGAGGTGCCCACAGGCCCGCCCTGGGCTCCACCTGCCCTGGAGCAGATCCCATGAACCACTCATTTCTTTCACAGCACACAGATATGTGTGTGTGTCAGGTCTGAGGCCAGTCCTTGGGGAGACTGAGGGGAACAGGAGACACCAGCCGCCCTCCTAGGAGGCATATGATCTAATGGAGAGGAAAGTGGGGACCCGCATCATCATGACATAGGGCCAGGGGTCGGGGGTCATCAGCACGTGTGTGACTGTTGAAGCCAGGGAGGGTGTGCAGAGGAAGGCAGACTGCATTTAAGGCTTGGAAGGGAAAGAGAAAACAGCGGCTGCAAAGGCACCTGGAGGGGCGAGGGAGATGGAGAGCGAAAGAACTTTCGGAAGGGTGTCTTTTAGAATTGGGTGGGGCGAGGGTGAGCAGTCAGCGCAGCTCCCCACCCCACGCCAGCCACCTGACCACCCACCTCCTGATCCCCAGGTACTCCAACCTCGACCTGAAGACTCAGGAAGCCTATGAGATGGCCGTGAGAGGCTCCATCCGGCCCATGCACAAGTCCCCAATGCTGATCACCGGCATCCGGTGCCTCCACTTTGCGCCTCCAGAATTCCTCTTAGGTAAGTTGTCCTGGGAAGCTGGAGCAGGGAGATGGGGCTCTTGGGTTTGGGGAGTCGCTGCAGAATGCCGTGGCAGAGACAGCACATCCCAGCCCCGATCTCTGCTGGCCAGCTTCCTTCCCAGCCTTGGGCTGGGCTTGGCTGATCACATAGCACACAGAACAAACGCTGGCCTATCTCCTGCCAAGTCAGCCTTTGGAGCCAGAGACCTTAACAGGCAAAGATTATATTAGCGGCTCATCGCCCAGTACGTCAGGTTGGTGTGGACCGTCAGACAGCACTTTCGGCTACCCAGTCCTCCCGACACAGCCCCCGACTCCTTTCCTTGGTGATCATATTAACGAGGGTTCCTTCTCTTGAGCATTAACCAAGCCCTTCCTCAGGCCGAACCCCTTGTGTAAATCACCCCCTAGACTTCTCACAGCCACCTGTTTTACAGAAGAGCAAATGAAGTGTCAGAGCAGCTCTGGGACTAATCTTCCTAAAAGGCAGACTGTGACTCAGCAGGTGTGGATGAGGCCTGAGATTCTGTGTGTCTTCAGGTGGCACCCACAGGGTGGTCCTTAGGCTGCACTCTGAATCGCAAAGCCCTACAGAACTACGGTGTCTTGCTAAGGTTATTACACACTACGGTGTGGATCTAGATCAGCCGACACCAGAAGCGGTGCTCACGACCTATTATTTGTCCTTGTGTGTCCCTGGCAGAGGTGCAGTGCATGCATGAGACGCAGAAGCAGCTGCGAAGGCTGGTCCATGAAATCGGCCTGGAGCTGAAGAGCACTGCTGTCTGCTCCCAAGTGCGGCGTACGCGTGATGGCTGCTTCACCCTGAACGATGCCCTCCTGAGGACCCAGTGGGACCTACACAGCATCCAAGATGCCATCCAGGCTGCAGCCCCCCGGGTGGCAGCGGAGCTGGAGAAGAACTTGAGTCCACAGCTGGACACCCAGCGGCTGCTGGGGCCAGGCCAGCAGTGGGGTTCCCAGGGGCCAAGGTCTGCCTTGAAAGGCCAGGCAGCTGGTGGGGCAGTCGGTGGATAAACATAAGAGTCGTTCCTGAACCGGAACTGATGACCATGCAGAAAGAGCAGGGGATGCTTTTCTATTTGTGCCTCAAACTGAAGCTGTAAGAGAAAAGATCAACAGATTTGACCGAGTTGAAAAGAAGAAGCTTCGTTATGGAGGAAAAGATGATACATGAATGACAGAGCAATGAAAGTCTTTGCAGTACGTTTAACAAAGAACTGATACCCAAAATATATAAAGAGCTCTTATAAAACAAGAAGATGACAAGGAAATTGGGCAAAGGACACGAATCCTATATAAAGAAATCCAGATGTTCAGTAAACCAGAAATTAAACTCAACCTTTCTAGTAACGAAAGACATACAGGTGAAAATAAGATGACTTTTTCCTTTGCTTTCAAAAATAATAAAAAGAAAACAGCATCGGTGATGATGAGAGAAAATGGACAATCCATATTGTTGGTGAGCATATACAACTGTGTAGGCCTGGGAGTAATTTGGTAGTATATATCAGAATTCCCATCCATCAGTAAGGGACTGGTTAAATAAATGTGACGTATATAAGATCAAAAGGCTCTATTCTAATACTATCAAAATCAAAAGAAAAAAAATTAGCCATTTTTTTCTACCAATTTTATTTCTCTAGGCTTTGGACACCTTGGTCCTGTGTGTACTTTTTTGGGGGGTTGTCTTTTAACCTCTAGGTACGTGGGTAATTCCACTCAGAACACTGGGGCTAGGAGGAACGAGTTGGCCTCTGGCTAGGGCTCCGGTTTGGTCCCTAAGGGGGAGTACTGCATGTCTCGTCCCTGCTGTCGGCCTGGGAGAGGGGGCCCTGCCACCACAGCTCCTCCAGCCTTCCGTCTGAGGCAGCCTACTGCTCAGAGCAGCATCAAGCAGACGTGGCTCTGTGGGCTTCTGGCTGTGATGCCGCGAAAGCCCAGCTCCCTCATCCATAATGTGACATAATGATTTCACCCACCTTGTGAAGTGTTTGGGATGAGTGACGTCATCATGGTCAGGTGCTTGTCACAGCCCCTGGTACATAATAAGACTTGCTGTCTGCGTGTGAGCTGTCTGCTTGCTCTGGCTCCTTTCTTTTTAACAGTGACCTTAAAGCGTTGTCACAGGTAGTGTCAGAGGCCCTTGTTCTGCCACCTCTCGTTTCTCTAGCATAAAAATCAGTCGGAAACCAGACAGACGCTACCTCAGCCAGGGGATCAAGGTCAGCATCAACAGTGATGTCATGTTGCTAGTGTGTACTCTTGATATGAATTGATGAAAACGGCCCTTTACCTCTGAGGTAAATAACCCAAAACTCCAATCCTATCGTGAGAAGAACATCAGACAGATCCCGTTAGCGGGGCAGCCTACAAAAAAACCTGACCAAAAAAGAAAAAAAGAAACACCTGACCAGTTCTCTATAAAAAACTGTCAAGGTCATCAAAAGCAGTGACGTTTGAGAAACTGCCACAGCCAAGAGGAGCCTAAAGAGACATGATAGCTAAATAGAATATGGGATTCTGGAACAATAAAAAAAAAAAGGACTGTAGGTAAAAATAATGGAAATCTAAATAATCTCTGGACTTTAGTTAATAAAGACCAGTATTCGTTGTAACAAATGTATTATACTAACGTAAGATGTTAATACTAGAATAACGTGGGAAACTTGGAGCTGAGTACATGGGAATTCTCTATCAATTTTTCTATGAACAGTTCTAAAAAAACTGTAAAAAAAAAAAAAGTCTATTGGGAAAAAAAAAGATCACCTGGAAAGATCTTTGAAAATCCAGATCCTAACCCCCGCTCTTGGATTTTGGCTCGATAGGTCTAGAGTGGGGTCCAGGGACCTAAATGATGGGGTTCAGAGAGCTGCTGGGTTAGTGGACACATCTAGGTTCTAGGCGGGCAGTGTACCCAGCAAGCGTAGACAAGCTCTGTGCCCTTTCTTACGTGCCCTTTGTGTCCGTCTGTCTCTTCCATTTGCCTATTCCTGAGCTGTATCCTTTATATTAAATGGTAAACATAAATATTTCTCTCGAGATCTGTGAGCTGTTAAGCAAACTATTAAACTTAAGGGAGGGGGTCACGGGAACTCCCAATGTATAGCCAGTCAGTACAGGTGACAGCCGAGGACTTGGGATTAATGTCTGAACCTTACCCTGTGGGACCTGTGTTAACTCCAGGCAGTTACTGTCAGAACAGAGTTAAATTGTAGAACGGGGGTCACCAACCCTCGGGCCAAGGACCGGTACCAGTCAGTGGCCTGTTAGGAACCGGGCTACATAGCAGGAGGTGAGCAGCAGGCAGGTGAGCGAAGCTTCATCTGTATCTGCAGCTGCTCCCCAACACTAGCAACACCGCCTCGGCCCCACCTCAGATCATCAGGCATCAGATTTTCATAGGAGCACCGGTCCCTGGGGCCGAAAAGGTTGGGGACTGTTGTAGAACACCCAACTTGTGTCCATCAGGAGCTGCAGAATTGCTTGGTGTGGAAGACCCCACACTTTTAGATGTCAGAAGTATCGTGTGCAGAGAAGAAATAGGAATTTTTTCTTTACCTGTATATGTGTTTAGTATATGAGTGCTGAATGAACCCAAATGATTAATGTTTAACAAAGTGGAATTATACAGTGTGTCACAACTGGCTTCTTTTATTTAACAATAGAGCATGGCCATTTCTCCCTATCTGACCCTCAGGTTATGGGTGCTTCTACCTCCAGACCCCAGGAAGGTAGACAGAGACACTGGGCTTTTTCTCAGACCCCACCTCTTCCCGCTTTGAGTTGTTCCTGCCTATCGAGTAGGTTGTCGCTGCTAGGACTTGGTGGCTTTTCAGAGGCCTGGATTCCAGCCAGTGTATTCAACATTCACTTAACAGATATTTCTCTATGGAGCGCCTACTAGTCACCAGATCCTGTTGTAGGCACCAGTAAACAAGACAACCCAGTTGAGGCTGGCTGTGTTCCGTAGGGCTGCGTGAGGGGGTCATTTGAATCAGGAGCTGAAGGCGAAAATGAGGCTCAGCCAGGAATGCTCTGGAGGATAAGCATTGGAGGCCTTGGGAACAGCCAGTGCAATTGAAATGGCATCTGGCTTATCAGGGGACATGCATTGCGCACTGATTGGCTTGACTCTCTGTGAATGAGGATCACCTTGAGGACTTTACACCCGAGGCAAGTTGTCCTGTGTTTCCAAAGATGACCTTGGACCCTTTGCATCAGAATTGCCTGTGGCTCAATCCAGCATGGAGCCAGGACCCTGGACTGAGATCTGAATGTAGGTTTCCTCCTCTATGCATTTTATTGAATCTCACAGGGTTTAGAGCATGCGTGTTCAAAGCAGGTTTTTTGGAGGGGCCCCCACCCCTTGGGGCTATCCTCTGGCACTTAAACCAATCAAGAGAAGGTAGAAGCTGGCTGCCACGCCTTCCCAGAAAGGCTGGACTGATGTAGTCACTGTAAGTTGTTCCCAGAGCACAGTACCCAGCC
Source organism: Macroglossus sobrinus (assembly GCA_004027375.1). Taxonomy (NCBI): domain Eukaryota; kingdom Metazoa; phylum Chordata; class Mammalia; order Chiroptera; family Pteropodidae; genus Macroglossus; species Macroglossus sobrinus. The sequence continues at coordinate 200,656 of PVKZ01002382.1, forward strand.
CTGAGGTTTGGTGGTCAGCAGGCCAGGGGACCCGAAGGGAAGATGATGACAGTGATATTGATAGCAGCAGCTGTCATGTACTGAGGGCTCTGTGCTAACAGCTTTACATTCACTATCTCACTTGCTCCTGTGATCACTCGGTATGGAAGTATTAATGATTTATCCTCATTATATGGGTAAGAAAAGCTGCTATGGAGAGACATCCTGCCTAGCAGAGAACATTTATATCTCCATGGGACCTACTTCCCTCATGATTTCTGAGCAAGTAGCACTCAAGACATCAGTTTAACCTGCGTGCCTCCTGCATCTTTGCCCCAGCGGTAGGCTCAGACCTGTCTTCCCCACCTCAGGGTTACCCTAACCTGTGGCTAGGCTGAGCCAAGAGCAAGTATTTGCTTCACCTGTGTTTACTCAAGCCACATTCGCAGCCACCCCTTCTTCCTGTTCAGCGCCTCTATACTTCTTTCTACCATCCGATCTTACATCAGAATTCCCAGGGAATGTAATCCTTGTTTTACAGATGGGAAACTGAGGCAGCAAGAAAGTAATACTTGCCTGGGCTTCACAGCTAGTCAAGAGTAGATTTAAACTGGGTAGTCTGGCTCCAGAGCCCATGCTCCTAATCTCTTAACCTTGACCTCCTTTATCTTGATCTTGGCGGAACCTAGGCCTAACCCAACAGCCCTGGGTGTGTCCCCTGTGAATTTTTTTGCTTGAGACCTTGGAGCCAGAGGAGATACGCATAATTGAATCCCATCTAAGAGTTGTGGTCCTGTTAGATAAGAAGCATATGGAAATACATATTTATGCATATAGAAAATTCAGAATAAAAAAGCCATACTTGGGTTAGTAGGATCCAATCCGATGGTGAGGAAACCTGAGTGGTGACAGAGGGTATTTGGAAATCTCAATTAGTTGGAAAAATTAGGTAATGAACCCAGAGTATGCAAGCGATCATATCACCTCATTTGAAATCCTAATTGGTGCAAAAATGATAAAAGAGTGGCCTCTCACAACCTCAGGATTGTGGGGGGGCAGAGGGACCCCTGAGTATGGCCAAAATATTCATTGAATATGCAGCCTCGGTCTTCCAGAAACCACTCCAGATCTCTTAATGTTTTTTTCAGTAGGTGTCTTGAACCCCGAAAAGGCTGGAAATGAACGATTGCTAAATTGTGCCAAACGTACAAGCAACATAAGCTTTCTAAGTTGAGCTTAAAATTTTTTTTTTTAATTAAGTTTATTGGGGTAACATTGGTTAATACAATGATATAATTTTCAGGTGTACATTATAATTTTGACATCTGTATATTGTGTGAGCTTTACATTTTAAATTAAACTATTGAGTTGAACATTTCACAAAATAGACTGTTTTTAAAGTCAAAGGAAATGCAAATAATCCTTTCTGTACACACAATGTGCTCTCAAGAACAGCAAATTCGACAAACTCACAGGCCTCTGCATTGACCAGTTGCCTGCTGGGGTGATCTGGGCACCGGGGTACACCGGACAGGGGAGGCATGGCTACTCAGCTGCTCATCGTGCTGTGCTTTGGTGGCAGAAGGGCCTTGGCACAAACCCTGAACAGCACTGGACACTCTGACCTTGGTGAGACCTGTTAACTTTAAAATAAAAAACCAACGTGGGAAGCAACATGGATTTATGTGAGATCCAAAACAATAGCTAATCAGGCAGCACTGATTCAAGCAAAAACCCAAATAATGTTCTGATTAGAAGAAGGGGAGAAAAAAAAAAAAACAAGGGATATTTATGAGAAAAGGAAGGGGAACCAATACATCAACAGAAGGAAGAAACTTTTATAGGTGGAGAGAAGCTAGCAAAAGTGATGCTAATTCTACAGAGGGGTTTTAGGTTTTAGTCTTGTAGTCCTGGTATCTGTTTTCTAAGTTATTTTTGCAAATAGCTGTTTGCTTTAGGTTCATTTACCCTGTTTTAACATTCCAAAGGTTTGAGGCAGTTCCTCTGCAATGGCAGCTCTGACTCCATTTTAAAGTGACTCCCTTTGTATTATTTTTTTCTAGACCACACCACCTATCTGGAAAATAAAGATAAAATGACACCTACTTGGTCATTCTCTAATGCGGTTCCCCCCACCTAGTAATCACATCCTCCTGTGAACCGGCCACAGCCTTGGCACTGGGACTTGGTGGTGTTGATGTAAGAAATATCTTAACCCGTAAAGAGTTCGTATGAGTTTATTTGAGCCCAAACAAGGACATAACCCAGGTCTGTGAACACTGAAGATGGAGAAGGGGGCAGGGCCAGATGGTCCCAAGAGACCCTAGTGAGGAGAAACCATTGGGGCCCAATCCTGGGGGGTGGGGGACACAGGTTCCATGTGGCCTGAAGCTTACACAATTTTGGGGGCCCTCTAAGAAAAAGAATGAAGCTTAGATATCATTAGCCTCGTGGTAACCCACCTCTGTTGCACAGTGGTTGGTAGTAGGTGTCAAAGAAATAGAAGCAGAGAAAACTTTTTTTTAAAGTAACAATCTCTAGTCTCTTTTTTTTTAAATATGATTTTCAAGTTTACACATTTTGGTGCACAATTCTAGACAAGTGTATGCAGTTGCCTAAGCACAACCACAATCAGGATACAGACAGGTCCTTCACCTCCCAAGCCCCCCTGCAGTCGACCCCTCCCCCTTTCCAGTCTCTGGCAACTCCTGGTCTGTTTTCTGTTCCTATAATGTGGTCTTTTCCAGAACGTCATATGCACGGAATCAGACAGTGTATACACTTTGGAGACTGGCTTCTTTCAGCATCATCCATGTCGACTATATCAGGAGTTCACTCCCTTTTATTGCAGCCTAGTATTCCATGACATGGATGTGCCACTGTTTGCTTATTCTTTGGCCAGTTTGAAGGATTCCTTGCAGTTTTTAGTGATTATAAATAAAGCTAGAGAGCTCTTCTTTCATATATATATTTGGCTCCTAATGCACTGAGAAACTAGAAGCAATCACAAGAGGACTTCACGAGCTCCCTCTACCACTTCCCTCCTCCCTGCATCCGGGTCCAGAGATCTCTTTCCTCCTATAACTAGAATAAACTCTTATGGCTGCTACCCATGGCCAAGCCTCTGTTTGTACGCGAGCTCTCACCTGCTCTCCTGACCCAAGGTCATCACCTGGAAATTCTCCACTTCCTTTTGCTTCATCAGTTTCTTCCTTTTTACGTGATTATTTTCATTAGCATAAAAACATGCTGTTAAATCTCCTCTCTTAAAAGACAACAGAAAACAGCATGGTGGGCCTTCAAAAATTAAACATAAAATAGTTTATGTTTAAAAAATAGTCCATCCACATGAGGAAATATTATTCAAGCATTAAAAAGAAAATTCTGACATATGCTACAACATGGATGAACCTTGAAGGAATTATACTAAATGAAAGAAGGCAATCACAAGAAAACAAATACTGGGTGATACCATTTATTTGAGGTCCCTAGAATAGTCGAATTCATAGAGACAGGGAGTAGGATGGTGGGTACCAGGGGTGAGGAGAGGGGATTCAGTGTTTAGTGGGGACTGAGTTTCAGTTTTGCAAGATGGAAAAAGCTATAGAGATGGGTGTGTGTGTGTGGGGGGGGTGATGGTTGCACAGCAGTGTGAATATGCTAATGCCACTGAAAATGGCTAAAGTGGTCAATTTTATGTATCTTTTACCACAAAAAAAAGCCTCAAGCAGAAGAATAAACATAAACTCTTGACTTTACATCTCCCTCCAGTGACTGTGTTTCTCTGCGTCCTTTGAGAGCAAAACTCCTGGAAAGATTGTCTCTGGCCGCTGTCCCTAGTTCTCATCCTATGTCCCCTGGAACGCCCTCTAATCAGACTTCCATTCTCCCCTGCTCTCCAGAAACCGCTCTTGCCAAGGTCGGCCGCGACTCGCTCCTAGTTAAGTCCAGTGGTGCGTTCTCAGCTGCCTTCTCCTGGGACAGTCTTCAGAGCCCGCTGCCATTCCTCTGACACCTCCCTCTCCTATGGAAAACTGCCCCTTCCTGGGCTCCTTCATGGGCCTGGGAACTAAATTTGATTTTGGTCAATATGTACTGAGGTGAAGGGAAGTCCCAAATTTTTTAAGCTCCGGATCCCATCACTTTTCCCTAACTTATTTTCCCCAGCATTCCTCAGCATCCGAAGAATGACTTATTTCTTTAAATTTGCTTTTGTCTGTCTCTCCCACCTTAGAATGTAAGTTTCGCAAGGAAAAATAGTTGTCAAATGAATGAATGAATGAACGAATGAATGAACAAATATCAATGCCCAGATACCCGCAGCTTTCAAGGTAAGAATTTTCTCTTCACACACCTCCCCAGCCACTCCCCTCTCCTCCCTCACCTAAGCTCCCTCTCTTACTCCTTCCCAGCCCCCCTCTCCCCACCCTTCCCCAGACCCCACTGTACCCAGATTGTTGGCTCACTAAAGTCTCACTATAAGCTATAAGGAACTTGCATTCCCTAGGAACCAGGGATATTCTTAGAACACACAAATGTGTCATCATCATAATGAGCTGACATTGGCCTCTATCTTTACAATCATTAAACCAGCCTTTATATCTATGATCGCTTGCGAAATGGCCACAGTAGGTTTTTACTTACTTTAGAGACAAAGAAACTGAGGCCTGGTGAGGTGAAGGCACCTGCCCAGCCTCCCACATCTGTCTCTCTACAGGCACATCCTGCTGAGCTGTTTCTGTGTGGCCACAGGATAAACAAACAAACCTTACCCACTACCAGCTCATCAATATCTTGACTTCCTCTGTCATATCCTGTCAATCCCTCCTTTGAGCACCCAAGCAGGAGGCAAAGGGCTCATCAGGAGATGGGCTGGATAACAGGAGGGACTGACGTTAGTCATACAAAGAAGTTCCTGTCTGGGTGAGACTCAGTTGACTAAGAGAGCGAGCATCAGGTGGGCGGCCAGGCTGTGGCTGGTGGGGTGCTGGGACTGTCCTTCTGCCTTCCAGCCCCCTTGTGGTCTGCAAAGAACCCTCCCTGAGCTTAAAGCAGACCCTCTGCACAGAACTTTTCTCCATGCGGTCCCCACCCCCAACCCCTGCAGGCGCTATCTGAACCCCTAATAAATCAGAATTGAGAAGAAGCCTAAGATGGCAAAACAGATCGAGCTCCTCCCTGGCAAACCAGCTGAGCAGGTCTGAGGATGCCAGGGCGAGGGGTGGAGCAACAGGTCGACTCCAGCTCCGGAACGGAGCTGACAAACACCGGCGCCTGTGAGAGGGATGTAGGGAGAAGCCAGAGAAAATCCATCTGGGTTTGATATGGAGCTGGCCCTCAGGGGTTGGTGACTCTGGAGATGGGTTTAAAGGTGGCTGGTTTGGAGATAGGACATTATTTCATTGGACATTATTACCGGTGTTTAAAATCCATTTTGTCAACCATCAAGGAACACTCACAGGAGAGGCCAGGTAGATACAAGAGCACCTGGATTGCTTGTTAAAAAATATATAGGTCTGCCTCAGGCCTGCAAAATCAGAATCTCTAGAAACCCAAATCTTTATTTTTAAAAGTTCTCTCAGATAATTGTGATACTCTAAAGTTTGGAAACTATCATTCATCTTTAAAAAGTGTGTCTTTGGAACCTTCAACCTCGGAGTCTGCTACTTAGTTATGTTTCCTTGAGAAGGTGACTAAATCTCTCTGAGTTTCATTTGCTTCATCTGGAAAATGGGAATAACGACATGCCTCTCTGAAGGATGCCTTAGCTATCCGTGTAATAGTCACACCGACCGCTAGGCTCGGGACCTGGCACGGAGCGTGTACTCAGCATGTTAGCTGCGGTGATTATTATTCCAGCTGAGATCATTTGCAATTCTTGGGTGAGCACAAGAAGCTGAGGGAGCTGAAGGTCAAGAGAGGATCTGCTCCTGTTCAGAGTCCTTGATGTTGGAGATGAGAGGCTTCCTGAGAAGAAAGCATAGTCTCCTCCTCAGAGGAATTAGGAGAGAGGCGCCAAGGCCAAGCCCAAGGCCAAGGTCGAGTCTGTTCATTTCTGGCCACTGTACTGGCCACTAGGTTAAGGCTTTGGGCGGATACAACTTGTAAGAAACACAGCAGAGATTTGTGGTTAAGACCGTAAGCTTAAGGGCTCAGAGAGTTCTGGGTTCAAGTTCTACCTCCTTTTACTAATGCATGACCTTGGGTGAGAGACTCAACAGAGGCTGAGCCTCTCCTGGGAAGGCAGGACAGCCCATCATCAGCCAGCTTCTGGAGTATGGACCTGTGACCTTGAGCAAGTCACTTCACCCTTCTGAGCTTGAGTTTGGGGACACTGAATTGGGAATGTCTGAACTAGCTACGCTGACCTCACCCCATTCTCTGGGGGAAACCTTCACTTGTGGCTGGGCCCCTGGCATGGCCTTCCTCCTCGCTCTTCCTCCCCGAGGTGTCTCCTTCCTCTGAGCAAAGCTAAAGTGTGGTGCAATTTGGTGACACTGCCTCCGTGAGGTCAAGCTGCCCAGAAATGACCCCTTTCAGTCCTCAGGGATGAGAACGTGGGCCATATCGTGCTAGTGTGTGCCCATATGTGCCAGGTGATACTTTTAGGTAATGTTTAACTGAATACGATCGAACTATGCTCACGTACTTGCAGTACCATTTGCCCTGGGCTGCTTATTTTCTATCTAGCACCATTGGGCAGGCCTTGAGAAATGTCACATGTCACTATCTACATCTCACAACCGGTTGGGTGGGGGGTCACTTCAGACTCCTGGGAGGGATGCTGCCAGAGAGAACCCCCCTTCTGTGTAGGGCAATGGGAGGATCTAGTCTGCATCCAGTAGCTTGGTCGGTCCAGAGCTTCTTAGCGAGGCTTTCCCAGGGATAGCGTGCAGAACCGTTGCCTGCATCTCTGAGCCGACACTGTCTCCTTGAGGCCGCTGTCCGCTATGACACCTGGGAGAGGAGACCTCACCCAAGAAGGCACTGGACCCAGATGATGCTTTTTCCTCCCAAGCATTTTATTTAGTGCATTCAAATTGTCCCCAAATGTAAAAAGTCCTTGAAGCACTGGCAGTGTATTCGTTCTCAACTTGAGAACCTGGAATCTACCGTAGTGCTATTTTTTGCCTTCCAGAAGAAATGCAACTCAAGTTAACTACTGGAAAGCACGCACACGGCCACAAGAAGTCTGGGGACTCTCGGTTATTTGTAATTTGTAAAGAGGCAAGGGGTTTACTGGACAAGTAACACATTTCCTTGCTTTCTAGTAATATGTGGAATTAGAGTTGAGGATAAGTTTTGAGTTAAGCAAAATAACCAGGATAGAGTTAAGGTAAAGGAGGATACGTTGCTAAAACATTTGATATGCGATACCAAAAAGGCGGTGGGAGAAATAAAGAATAAAAGCAAGTAACCAGGCAGCCCAGGGCAAATGGTACTGCAAGTAAGGGAGCAGAGTTCGATCCCATTAGTTACAGGATTGAGAACTAAGCGAGTTAAGAGGCGCTGTTGTGGGGGGTAGAGACAGCCGCCGGCAACTGCCAGCCTGCAGACGGTGTAACCACATTGCATGGCGTATGGGAATGTGGGGAAACACGGAAAAGCCGCCAATAATCCTACCATCTTCAATAAGCATCATTATTATTTGGAATATTAATAATGATAATAATTATTATTCCTTTGTTATTTTTTCCTGCATGTCTGCCTTTAATGTCTTTACTGGATTTAATATCTTTATTGGATTTTTAAAATCATAAATCAAATCATAACCATATGGGTTGTAGAAATTAAACACTATACTCTACACCCATATTCCCCCTCCCTTCCCAAAAAACTGGTCCAAAATGCAGAGTTGGGTTATGATTATGTTTGGGAGGGGTTCTGTTTTTAATCACTCTTCGATCAGACCTAGTCCTTCAGCATCCTGTGCCCACTAGGCCTCGGGCCTTTGCTAGTGCCATTTCTCCTCTTGGAACACCCTTCCACATTCTGGTCTGGCTGACGCCTTTACTGCACAGGCATCAATGTCCCTTCTCCCAAGAAATTTCCCCAATGTCCCAAAGTTGGCTAGGTGCCACTCAAAGGTGCTCCTAAAACCTCATGACCACCTTTGATTGCACTGCATGGTCACCGCTTCTTAGTTCCCTGACTTCTTGCTGGCAGGTGAGCGATGTGTGGCAGAGGCTCAGAGGTTGTAGCTCCCCAGCTCCCGGCATTGAGAGATCTTTTGTGTGGACAGAGGCAAGACAAGCCAGCTGTCCACGTAGAGAAAATTGGATGAGGTGGCGGGAAGCTAAGGAAGGGGGATCACTTCTGCTGGGGGTTCCCACCTTTTGGAGCTGGCTGCTTACCTCTCCTCTTCCTCCTCCACTATAAAATGATGTGGCCCAGGAAGGTGAGAGGGGAGTGGGTCAGGCCAGGTGACAGCTGCATCGGGCCTCAGAAGTGTGAGAATCTCAGGAGCCCATTCCAGCCCTGGCTCCATCTCTAGTTAAATTGCTCGCTCTCACTCACAGCCCAAGCGAACAGGATCAAGGCCACATTCAATTAGGCAAATACTGAGCGTGTGTGAGGTGCAGGTGGGAAAGGCTTCCTTCGAGATAAATCTGAGTCCTCAGAGAGTACTCAGAGAGTCCAGGGCGAGGCCTCTCGGTGTGGGGTCCAGACTAGAAGCCTGGGGTTAGAAGCCAGATGGGCCTGGGCTCTCATCCCAGCTCAACCATTGAGTGACTTCGACAAGTTGCTTCCACTCTCTGAGCCTCAGTTTCCTAATCTGCAAAATGGGGACAATAGTGGAACCTATCTCCTAAGGTGGTTTGTGAAGAGCTGGTGATATGATGATATGAAAGCTTAAGAAATGGCCAGAAAAGCTCCCAAATGAGAAGGCACACAGGTGTTCATGGGGAATCTAGGAGGGCGTACAAATGAAAACAGTGACTGCAGTCTGGAGTGGGACCACAGCACTGAGGACATGGTGCTCCTCGGTGCCAAAGGGAGCCGGACTCCAATGATCTTAGGCCCTCATCCTGTGCTCACCAACGCTTTGAAGTGCCTTATGGAGCTAGGTGTGCTCGTAGCTGACAGCAGCCAGTGCCCACCCAATATCCATGTGTTCACTCTCATTTCCCAGCCTCCCTCGGCGAATTTGGGCCACATAACCAGTTCTGGACAATTGTCTGTGAGCAGAAGTGACATCTGCTTCTTTGGGGGCCAGTTCAGAGTTGATGTGTCTTCTCCATCTCTTTTCTCCCGCTGTGAGTCACTGGTGAAGCTCTGAAATGGGAAGCTACCAGACCCTCATCAGATGCTGTGAGACAAAGAAACCTTTGTCGGGGTCAGTCGTGGAGATGTGGGGTTGTTTGTTGATTGCCCTGATGCATACAGTACTACTATTATATGTACTTATAGAGGCCGAGTCAGTCATTGTGGTCACACAGCTTATAAGTGGGCAGAGCTGGAATTCAAACCTAGGCCAGACTTGCATGGCTGGTTTTTAAGAAACTATACTTACTTCACCTCATGGCAGCCTGTCCCCAAGCGCTACTGTCACATCTGAAATCTTATGAGACTGTCCAGTAGGACAGGACCCGAGGGACAACTAGAGTAGCCAGAACACTTAGATCCTGCCAACGTGGCTCACATCAAGCTGTTGCGACACTCCAGTTTCGCTCCTGCCTGTGATGGCAGGTCATGATAAGCGACACCCAATGAAGAAATGACAGCTCACCTTTGCTTGGCAGTGGTTACGACTGGGGACTGGAGCCCTCACTCTGTCGATTGATTTACAAGGAACGAATTCCTTCCAATGTTGCTATTCTATTCTCAGCTGTTACCCTCTTGTCCCCCAACCCAGAAAGGCAGAGCTGAAAACCATCAGCTTCAGAGTTAGACCTGGGCTCTAATCCCTGCTCTGCCACTTACTGGCTGTGTGTCCTTGGGCAAGTCACTTTGTCTCTCTGAGCCTCAACTGCCTCATCTGTAAAATAGGGATAGTGATGCTCATTCCTCATAGGATGGATTTAAGCATTAGAGAAGATGGATGTAAAGCACCTGGCACGGTGCCTGGTATGTGTGAGACTGTTGTCACAAAGGCAGGCTAGGCTCCCTTTCTCCTGGGTGAGATGGGGGCTATCAGAAGAGAGGAAATCAGCGTGCTGATTGTTCACACGTTTATTTACAAATGGGATACACACACATACACACGTATCACTGGGACATCTTGGGAGCCTTGGAGCTGGGCTCCCCTTCTTTGCTGGGCTCCCTCCTGACTCAGGTTGGGTTCTGCAGAAAAGGGCTTCTGACACTTTCTTGCTGGTAAGCCTGCAGGCATGCTGGTTGGGCTCTCAGTGCTTCTCGAGTCCATATCTGCCTGTGTCGGAGGGCCGTGGACAAGGGGCTGTGAGCCTCTGCTCAGTCATTCATGTCTAGGCCAAATTCTGGATACAATTCTTTGGTGGTGACGCCTCGGATCACAGCTGAAAATAAGGATGAAAAGTCCACAGTGGGAGCAGTGGAAGAATGGCCGAAGCCTTGGCCCACGCCTGCGCCTTCTTCCTGTTTCCCTGGTCGCCAAGGTAACCCTCCTGCCACTCCTTCCGGGTCACTCCACCGTGGGCCCTGTCAGGCCACCCCAACCTAGACTCGCGAACTCTTGCCCCACTTTACAGAGGAGTCAAACAAAGCTCCCTAGAATCCTTTCTCCACACAGAGCAGCTAGAGTCACCTGCTGAAAATGGACATGTGCATGTACCTTGTACCCAGGGCCTGCTAACAACCAGGATCCTTAGCCTGGCTCATGTGCCAGGCCCTGGCCGCTTGGGGACACTGTTCCTCCTGTTCCCTCAAAGACTCTTCCTGCCTCCCATGAGAAGGGCTCTGCTCAGAGGCCTCCCCTGACCACCTTATCTCATCCCCACCTGCCACCCTGTTCCTAGCTCGACACTCTCCATCTCTGTCCTTTGTTTCCTTCACAGCACTTACCACGCTTTATAATCTGTTTGCGTTCCTTTACTTGGGGACCACTCTCCTCCCTGACCCCAACAATGAAACAAGTCACTTGAAGAAAGAGCCCTTCAAATGTCTGGTTCTCCAACGTATACCCATGCCTTGTAGAGCAGCCACAGGGTAGGTGCTCAGTAAACATTCAGTCAACAAATGATAGGCCACCTGCGCCAGCTCCTACGTCACAGGAGGACTGGTCTCAAGCTGGTGTCTATCTAACAAGACCTTATGCTCTAACCACTGGGCTACAGTCCCCTCACAGTCCTTTCTTCCTAGGCCCTGATCGTCCTCCTCTCTTCATCTGTATTTCCTTCTGTTTTCTCCTACCCCTCCTTTGGGACCCATTCCTCACCGAAAGGCAGAGAAGCCCTCCCTGCTGTAAAATCCTGGATGCCGACAGGCAGCTTTGCAATGGGTGATGAAACTCAGGCAGTAGCTGGACAGCCAGTCCCAGCTCTGAACGCTATCCCCAATGTCACTGGCCGCTGAACATCAGAGTGCCCACCAATCTGAGCGAGGTGCTGCAACTGAGGCTACCTACACAATTCCTTACCTCCAAGGTGGGCTGTCTGAGCCACCCACACACACAGGTGACTGTGCCTTGGCTAAGCCCTCTGGATAGTGAGACTGTGTTCAAGGAGGAACAAAATACCCCCTCAAGCCATAGAGTCGCCTTTGCATTTTCTGTTTTGGTAGCAAGTCAGCCACTAGATAGCAAGGATAGTGTCTCAATCAGTCTGAGTAGTCCCCAGAAGACTGGGGGCCCTAGTCTTTAGTCCAGAAGAGGGGTGAGCCCACACTCACACCTGCCTGCAGCTCCAAAGCAGACTCTACCCTGGAGGGAAAAGCCCCCAAGGACTCAAGGTAAGAGCTGAACAGCTGTTTCACCAGGTGGGCAGGGAGAGCAGGGGCATTCGTGGAGCTGGGCTGCTGAGTAGGGTGGAAACATTGGCAAGTTAGAAGGCCCAGGAGCAAAATCCGGGGGCAAGGGACTCCTTCTAAGCCCTGCTTGCCCTCTGGAGTCCTGATACTCACCTAGTTTGCCCAGTAGCATCTGGCCTGCATCCTTGATGTCGTTATACTCATGGAGCTGGGAGATGTGGTCCTCCAGTTCATCTACACTGTAGCCTCTGGATGGAGAGGGAGAATCGTTAAGGAAGCCGATGTGGTTCCAAGGTTCAGAGAGTCATGAGGCATCTATTTACCAAATGTTCACTAAGGGCCTACCAGGTGCTCAGCGCTACAGACACATAGAGATGGCGAGACAGACCCTGCCCACTGAAGCTTAAGGAGAGCAGGGGATCGGCCCCTGGCAAATGCTCCTATACCCGCCGAGAGAAGTTCTAACCACACTGATATGATGACCCTGGCTACAGCTGAGGGATTCCCAGATGGGCACATGCGTGGCTAGTCAGATTCCTTCAAGTGTGAAATGTACATTCAGAAGCTGCTCAGTCTGTGCCATGTGGCTGGAGCAAGGAGCAAGGAAAACCCAGGAGCTGTGGAAGAACCAGCTTCCCCCAGGCACTGAAAACTCCACTTGAAGAGAGAATGGAGCCCAGTGCAGACAGAGCAGAGGCAGAGAATGTGGGCCTGGGAGAGAGACCAAGAGAGGGATAATCTGCATTCCTGAATTCCTACTTCCTGGTCTTCCTGCGCCTGCCCGAGAGAGGCTGCCGAGACATCCTGAATTCAAAGTCACAGTCTGTTTTTATGCTGAGTTAGTATGGCTGGGCTGCAGTTACTGGGCGCGAATTAAAAGTTATCTTAAGTATGCTCAGGAACCCAGTTTGAGACTTACTCAGCTATTAACTGAGAGATCTCCTTGTCCAGCATGTCCCTCTTCTCCTTCAGTTTCTGAATGTCAAGGTGCAGAGAATCCTCGCTGGCCCCATCAGCCTGGCCAGACGTGGGCGATGGCCGCTGAGTGGCACAAAAAGTCATTAGCCAGGTTGACCAGTTAGCCACAATCTAGATTGGTAATAGACACCCCCCAGCCTCAAGTAGGATTACATTTCCCAGCTTCCCTTGGAATTAGATATGGCCCTATAACTAAGTTCTGACAAGTGGTATGTAACCAGAAATGGTGTATGTGACATCTGAGAACTGTCCTTCTAGGGAGAGGACAGGCTTTCCTTTGGCCGTCATCCTTCCTGCTAGCTGGAATGTAGAAGTCACACTGGAGCTGAGCAGTGTCTTGGATGATGAAATAGAAGCCACTCTGAAGGCACAGTGGAACAGGAGAGAGGCCTGGGTCTCTGCTGACTGTGTAAGCCACCATTATTTGGAATTTTCTTTCACTCCCAGCCAAACCCAATCCCACCTAAAGGGCCCAGGGATTCCACGTCAGGTCTCCTTAGATTCTTCTCTTAAGTCTGTGATGTCGCTGGGTTTATAACAAAATCTTTTCCTGGGGCTACTCTCTCCTGCCTCTAAAAGCTGTGAAGGCCGGTGCCTTGGTACACGGCTAATCTTCAGGAAATGTGTGTTGGATCAACTGTCTACACGTGATACAAGAGACCGAGGAAGACGTGGTTCCTGTTCTTCCAGCCAGTCAACAACAGTAGTGAGGAAGCACTATTTTGCAGGCACTGGCAAAAGCTCCAGGGGTTTAGCGATGGAGAAGACAGCAAGCCTGGCCCGCTGCCTTCATGGGACCATAGCTTCGTACCAAACACAAAACACTCAACGATTATGCTCTTCCTCCAGAGATTTCCATTTCAAGCTCTTCTTCCAGGTCATATGTCATGAGAAAGGCCTTCTCTGACCATTCCGTTTAAATGGTCACTTCTCAACCGCTCACTATCCCTTCGTGCTGATGTTTTATGACGTTATACTTCTTATTGATAATATGATTTTCATCGTTGGCCTTACACCACTGGAGCATAAACTCCACAAGGAGAGGACTTTGCTATATTCACTGCTAACTACACTATGTCTATAATAGTACCCGGCATGAAGTAGGCACTCAATAAAACTTGTCAAATGAGTGAGTGAAGGACAAATAACGAATCAAGTAGACTGGGAGCCACTAACAAGGACAGGACACTGCTTCTTCTTTGAAGCTTGGTGGGCATGAGGAAAAGACGGGCTGAGAAATAACTTGGGAGTTTCTCAGCAGAAGGTCGGCTGGCAGTGGGTCAGCTGCTGTGGGGATAGAGAGAAGGGCTGGGAGCAGCAGTGACATACACGGTGGCGACCAGCGGGAGTGGGGTTGGGGACACAGGCATACTCACCGGGGATCGGAAGGCCCCGCGGCAACTTTTGGAAAGTCCTGGTTGGGTCCTGGAGAGGAATCCAAAGGAAAAATGGCAGATTGTACCTAGAGTCCGCTCCAGGAAGAAGGGGTACTGTGGGGGTGCGGGAGGAGTTGGGAGAGTGGGACTGGATCTAGTCAGGAAGCGGGCACATATGCTCCCGGGATCAGGGTAGAAATCCTCAAGAAAGGGGAGATTTTGACGGGATGGAGTGTGTGGACTGGGTCGGGTCTCTAGAGGTGATCTCTGGGACAAGTAAGTGTGGTGCAGAGCTATGGATAGTCAGGAAGGAGACTGTGAAAGGATGTACTTTCCCCCAGCTGTCCGCTCCCAGCCCACCTCCTGAGCCCCGGGGTCCGGGGCCCCCGTTTCGGGGGAGTCTGCAGTGCAGGAGGGTCCAGGGCGTGGCCGGGAGAGCAGCCTCTCAGGTCCGCCGGTTACGCAGAAGGCTGTGAGGAGCCGGGGAACCGTCACAAAGCGAGCGGGGCTTGCAACCTGAGAGAGGCGGGGCCTGCAACCTGAGAGAGGCGGGGCCCCGCCCCTTCCCGAGGTGGGCGGAGCCAGCGGCTGCGCGCGCAGCTCTCATTATGACTCTGCCCCTCCGTCGCCGCCCGTGGAAATACGGCCACGCTGGCGTCGTTCTCCTAGACCAATGGGATTAGAGAATCTAGGCCTCGCCCACTCCGCTGTTACTTAGTACCCTGGTTCCTCCTTTTCTGGCTCCCTCTCAAAACTGCGCCGCGGCTGCCGGAAGCAATTCCGCAGTGGTCGCTGGGATTGAGGTGCTATGGCCCCTCCCCTTCCCGGGATGTCGGAAGAAACCCGACAGAGCAAATTGGCTGCGGCCAGGAAAAAGGTAAAACATGTTGGGGTCGCGGCTCCCTGACCAAGCCCAGGGCCCCTCCGACTGCTGGTCTGTGGGCAGAGTATGTGTTGCCTCTGAGGCACACGGGGCAAGCCCCTCGGCGCCCCTTGGCGCCACCCCCCAACGTCTTCTCACCAGTCCCGCCCCCCCCACCCTGGCAGCCCAGCCCCCGCCCTCGCCTGTCGACCCCAGGTGACTTTGGGCCGGTGACCCTGGGGGCTGCCGGTTCCAGGCTCGGTCTTCGCCCAGAACCGGACCTCCTGGGTTCCCTGGGCTCCCGGTCGCTAAGGACCTCGGTCCGGGCCCTGCGCTCCCTTCCCCCTCCGCGGAGCGGCGACTCGGTGGGGAGGAGTGGAATGTTGTTACGTCACACTCCCCCTCGGAACTGTCATTACCGCCGTGAGCCCGGTGTTTGATCTTAGGACTCAGTCCCCTAGTGTTTTCGCCGCCTTTCTGGTTTTTCTGGTCGTGGCACACATTTCCAGCTTGAAGGGGATACGGGACTATAGGACCTAGGTCAGAGAGGGTTCAGGCTCTCTTACTCTAGACTATATCCTACCCTTAGACATGAAAAGTTTACGTTTTACTGGTGATTTCGAAACGTTGACCCCGTCTCTGGGTGACGAGGGGGAGAATGTGTTTGGTTTTCTCCCCGGCTTCTGCTCTCCAGAGAGACTTTCCAACTTTTCATCTGAATTCTCGACCTCACGTTCTAATTCCCTATGATTCTGGGCCCGGATTGGCTCCCAGTTAGTGAGTGCTCTTTGCCGTGAGATCTGCTTATCCTCTGTGGAGCAGATCCCGGGAAACTGCACTGCACAGCTGGGTATCTTCCCCAGATGGGCATCTCAATATGGGGTGTTCTGCGAAGTGCCACAGGAAACATATGGGACCGAAGCATCAGTTTTGCTGGATTCTCTTGAGAAAGAAAAAAACCTTTAATATCAATGTACTTAAGGAAGACATTTACATAGATTTGTAAGATCATAATAGACTTCTCTCTGAAATGGTGCTTGGGTTGTCTTCTCTCTGTTACTATTCCAGATTCACTAGAGGTATCATTTCACTGCCTTCTGCCATTAGGCTACTCTGACGGAAAAGTTTGAGTAGTGGTGTGTTCCCTTTAACACGGCTGAGAAAGGATCTTATGTCTGATTAAGTATTTACTTTTCCACCTCTACCTTGGTTTTGCCCTCTGGCAGCTGCGGATTCATAGCGTAACCCCCAGAACTCAGAGTCAAAAGACTGGGATAATCATGCTAAGCTAAATAAGCCAGACAGAAAGATTGAAAACCACATGATGTCACTTATATGTGAGGTATAAATCTTAAAGCAACAAACAAACCGGACAAACAGAGACTCATGGACATGGACAACAGACTAGTGGTTACCAGAGGGTCCGGGGGGGAGGGGTTGATGGAGTAAAAGGGGTCAAATATGTGGTAATCTAACTATGGACGGTAAACACACAATGCAATATATATGTATATGCCTTACTGCTAAATTGTACACCTGAAACTTCCTGGATTTTGTTAGCCAATGTCACCATAAAAAAAGACAAAACAATTGAATTTCATTATTGCCTTACTTTAAAGCTGTATTATCAGTCCATTCCTTCAGTCCTTAAGAATTATAATACCTTGTAGGTTTGTGGCTTTAAATAAGATGGCGGATATGAGAGTTTTGTAAATTGTAAAATAGGATGTGTATACAGGTGTTTATAGGTCTCATGAGTCTCACTGCTTTTTCTTTCTGCAGTTAAGGGAATATCAGCAGAAGCAAGGCTGTGTTGCTCCTGCAGGACCTAAGAAGAAAAGGAAGATTAAAAATGGCAGTAACTCCGAGACACCCACTTCTGATGATTGTCACTCAGCTGAGGATGTGAGTCTTGGCTAGCCAGGTTTCCAGGAATAGGGGCGCTCAGCGGGCAGTAGAGGGTAGTGGTTAAGATTGTGGAAGAAGTGTCAGGTACCGGGTAAGAAATTCTGGGCCTGAATCCTACCTCTTTCTCTGCTAGGGATGTAGTTAAGGGCAAATTGTTTCAACTCTTTGGGTCTCTGTTTCCACATCAGTAAAATCCAGGTAGTATATCTTACTTACACTTATGATGTTGTTGTTTTTATATTAATCCCTTAATATAGGGCCCGGTGCGGAGTAAACATTCAGTGAAAGGTAGTTGCTTTTGGACTTTCTGCTCTGGCGCTTTTCCTCATCCCCAGCCTCAAGGGGAAGCCAGGCTGTGAGAACAACCACCTGCTGTCAGGCTCTCCCTTTAGGAAGCACCAAGAGAGCCCCAGGGTGTGGTGCGAGGAGAGGCCCAGGTGCTGGATTAGGAGTGTCGAGTCCATCTCTGCCACTGGCTCGCTGGGCGATCTTAGGAAAAGCACTTCCTCCCCTGGGCCTTGGTTTCCATATCTGTAAGATGATATTTGTTGTATCAGATCAGTGTCTTTCAAACTTATTTTTTAGCTGTAATCCCCTTTGTTGAAGCAAACGTTTACTTGAAATTCTGGTTTTTAAAATGGAGAAAGGGGGTCTGGAGCCCTGCCAGATTCACCTCTATCTCCCTGGGCCTGAGGAGAGGGTCTGATGAGCGGATTCTGAGCTGCAGTGGCCAGATGACTTCACTCCATGTGAGTGTGTCGTTCAGGGGACTTTTCCATCTGTCTGTCTGTGTTTATTTCAGCCTCTGGCAGGTGGCCATTTGGAGAGATGGCACAGGCCATGGTATTGATCCCTTTCTCTCTTGTCCAGCATTCCGTTTCTTTGAAACCTTCTGTTCTTCCTTCCCCGACTCTCTTGCCTCTCTCTAAGCCACTTTTCTCTTTCTCCCCCTGCCCTTGTTTTTCCCTTTTCGCCTCCTGTAGATTCAGGACATTCTGAAGGTGCTGGTGTCCGACCTTAACCGCTCCAATGGGGTAGTGCTCCCCCCATTGGACAAGTGGAAGGTGAGGCAGTGCCAAGACCCCTCTCTGGCTTGCTCTCTCCCAGCTGTGCATGTCCCCAAGGCTTCTCTGATTTGGGGGATACTTCGCCTCTGGCTTATTTTATGTTGCTGCCATTAACCCTCAGCCCGTTAATGTTTGCTTTTTCACCTGCTTGGTTGATTGGGTTTTTTCCCCCTTTCCCCTACATCTTTTATCATTTTGGAGAAGGCAAGATGTACCTTGAAGGCTAAAGGTAATTTGAGAGTAGCTTCCAGAGCAGGTGTGTGGGATATGGGCTTTTTGAGCCTCAAGTTTGAGTGTCCCAGTGGTGTTTTCAAACTAGGAGAGATTAAATAAAACCAGACTTTCAAGTCTTGTCCTGTGGGCATCTGCCCTCAAAAGACCAAGAGACCACAGAGCAGTTTGTGATTTTTCAAATTGACTAATTCATTTTGGTTTGAGTCAGCAACCTAGGGTTATGAAAAAGGAAGTTTGCTTTAGAGTTCTAGAAATACTAAGGATGTGAGGGTAAACAGATGAGTGACCAGGACATTTCGCTCTGATGCTCTTTTAAACATCAACTGGACACTTAACCGTATTCAGTGGGCCCTTGATAGCAGAGGCACTTACTTGGTTAAGTGCTGGAGAAAATAGGGGAATCACATAGAAAGCCCACTGAGGGAGGCAGGCGCCCCTGAAAGAGGCAAGATAAAATGTGGCAACATTCCAGATGCTCAGCTGAGGGCGAGGTTGGTTTTAAATGGATTTGAGGTGGAGGAGGTGGCATTTGAGGCTCGTTTGAAGATTAGAGGTGGGTAACCGCCATCCATATGGAGAGAGAGGGAAACAGGAGTCTAGGTCAAGGGCGTAGTGCAGGTAGCGGCCAAGGTTATGATCTCACACAGCACATCCCAGAAAGTCAAGGAGCCAGGAGATGACCTCTCCCGGACGTGATGTTGGCACTTCCTCCTTCATTAACTTTCTCGGGGGACATGTGCCAGGCCGGAGGAGTAGAGCTGAAATGGGGCCAGGTCCGGTTGGAGATGGGCGTGGGGAAGGGGGCTGGGACAGGGCCCTGCTGGCTGGTGTTAGTCTTTTCAGTCATCGGGACTGCTCCCGCCCAGTCAGGCAGGCCTCTCCATGTTCTGTGACTCACCTTGTCGGCTCAGAGGAGCACCGAGAGGCATGGGGAGGGCAGCCCAGGCCTAAAGGAATCCTGAAGCTGAGTATTTACACTCATGTTCTGCGCCCGTGTCCCTCTGTTGTCTTGGAAACGAAGACCCAGATTCCCATAGTTCGTTCTTGCTGATTTTAAATCCTCTCTTTATCAGTTACTGTTTCCCACTTAAGTTTTCTGTTCCAGTAATGCAGGCCTGTGAATGCAGCAGTATCCTGGGCAGAAATGATAGCATTTCCAGAAATGGGGGATAATAGAGAAATAAGAAGGTTTTTAATGGCGTGGGACATTTAAGGGGAGTGGACAATGTTTTTATTTATTTATTTTTTTGAACTCCAGACTTAGCTACAGGACTTAAAATTATGAAATAACTTGGTTGCTCACAAAATAGTCTTGTTACGTATATATAAGTTCTCAGAAAAGTATTTTATTTTTCCTTTGAAGTTTTCTCGTGTCTAATGCTAAGGATCAGTGGGAATCCCAAGAGGCCAAAAGGGACCCAGAGCTGGCCAGGGCCCATGGTTGGGAAGGTACCACCTCCCCCAAAGTCTTCTGCCTGCCCAGCTCTGAACCCCTGCTCTTACCTATTAGAGTCCGTTATACAGGTTGGCAAGGCAACACTGATTCCAGGGTCAAAGGTCACAGTGTGGACTGTAAACCAGCAAATAGCTTGACCCAGCCTCAACACCCCCAGGCTCTTTAGCACTCGCTCTAAGGAGGGCAGCAGATTGGGGTTTTCAGAGGCTAGGACTAGGGGTCCCACAGGCAGTCAGTCCCTTTTCCCCCCAGAGAGGTGCAGCCTCTTCCTCCTGGACCCAGCTTCACTGCACAGGTCTTGGCTCCCTAGCACTTTTCCCTCGTCAAGCCTCAGTTTGTCACCCATCTTCCCCATCTCTGCTCACCTGGCCTGTTGGACATTAGCTCTCTAGAGCGGGAGCCTTGGACTAAGTGTCAGGCCTGAGCCCACAGGGAGGCTGGGTGGGGCTCTGGTAAAGCAGGTGGGTCCATTGGGGAAGAGAGAGTGGCTTCTCCGGGGCCCCTGGTCCCCAATCTCAGGATTGGTCTTCAGGAAGCCAAGCGTCAAAGTGCAGACAGTTACTCCTGGTTTCTAGGTGGTTTCTTGCTTGGGTATGTGTTTTGGGACTAGGAACAGGGAGAGGCTTCTAGTTGGGCAGCTTCTTTCCCAGAAAAAGCCTCAGTCAGGCAGACGCCGTCAGTGGTTGGTGGGGGGAGTGGAGGAAGGAAAGGGGAGCGCGAGAGGAAGGAGGCAGAGATGCGCTGGCCACGTCAGCTTCTTCACTGCCACCCTGCGCCCTGCTGGGGCCCGTAGGGAGGCACAGACAGGCTTTCTGGAAGAACAGTGCCGCCTGCTCCCTGACTCGGCACACCTTCCTTCCACCTGCTGGGGCTGCCACAGCTCAGACCCCGATACTGTCTTTTGCTGAACACCAGAGAGAACAAGGCCCCCATATGTTCACGGAGGAGGTCGTGCAGTCCTGCTCTGAGCTCTGGCTGGCCCAAAGGCTGCAGAGCGACCTGAGCCATGGGTGAGCCATAGCCACACCTCACAGTGGCTTCCAGCATGTGTGACTGTCACTCTGATTGCAGCAACACCTGTCCTACCTGCTCCACACGCTGTATCCATGGCAGTGAGATGTCTTCTTTCCCACATGGCTCCCTAACCCCCTGCTCTGTTCTGTGACAGGCGCCCAAAGACTGCGCCGCCCCTGCAGCACCACCTGCTGATGACACCATGTCACCTGGCAGTGTCGTGTCCCCCTGTGCTAGTCCCCCCCGTGTCACTAGCATGGCATCAACTCAGGTTTGTGCCTCTTCTCCCTTTGCCCTCTGCCCCACTGTGTGTTCACCCCTCCTCCTCCCCAGAGGACTGGACCCGCTGCGGATTCTTCCCCATGCTTCAGGTAGCTTGGTTCCTAGAGCCAGGCACCATTCCTGAGGACTGGAGTGAGGGAGGCCAAGACCAAGCTTTTCCTTAAGGTGCAGAGAGACGGAAGGTTCTCGGAATGAGCTTGGCTCACCGCACCGCTGGTTGATATTTACTGGAAACTGAATTACTACCTCATGTGTTTCTTCCCAAACAGAACCATGATGCTGAAAACGGTCCTAGTCCCATGGATGAAAGCAAGTGAGTGTCTCCTATGGGGGCCGCAGTTCCGAGGCTGAGGGAGTCAGGGCAGGCCACTGCCCGCGACCCCTTCCTTTCCATCGAGCATCCCTGACTCCTGTGTTCATCCCCAGATTCTCATCCACCGAGAGCCTGCGTCAGCTTTCTCAGCAGCTCAACGGTCTTGTGTCCGAGGTACCCCAGAAATGGGAACCGAGAGGGGGTCAAGACGTGGGAAGGAACGTAGACTAGAAACTGAGGCAGAGGTTCCCAGCAGGGGTAGAAGATGTGAGAGCAGTCGACTTGGCTGCGTAATGACCGGTCCTTCCTTCTCTGAGTCTCCTCTTTGAAGCTGTGCAAATGAAGGAGGTTGGACCACGAGATTGGCTACATCATTTTATCTCGCACAGGAGGGGAGCTGCTTGAGAGAGGTGAAGGGGAGATAAGAATAGGAGAAGTTGGCATAGAGGGATTACTGGAGGAGGGGGTCAACTTAGGCAGAAAAGAGAATTTTGCCAGTCGACAGAGACAGGAAGTCTGCGGGCTTGTCATGGAGGGGGACAGTGCCTCTTCATGTGAGCTCTTTGGTCTCTCCTAGTCTACGTCCTACATCAACGGGGAGGGCCTAGCATCTTCTGCTAATATAAAGGCTCTGGAGGTGAGTGGCCCCGGACTGGCCCAGTGACCCTGTAGGCCAGCCTCCGCCCCAACAGCGGGGGCTGGGTGCCCCGTTCCCAGCTGAGCCAGCCCAGACACCCCCCAACCCTAATGATTGCTCTTTCTACCTCTTCCCCCACCTTCCTCCAACTCCTCCTCTCTGCATGCGCCTCAGAGCCGGTATCAAGAGCTATCTCTAGCCCTGGACTCCAGCAATCTAACAAACAAACAACTCATTAGCAAGATAGAGGAATTGGTAAGAGTCCAGTGGGGTCCCCTGATTTCACGCTGCCAGTCGGGGGCTCTGAAGATAGGGGCCGGGGCCCCTGGTGCCAAGGGAGAATGGGATGCCGGGAGGCTCAGGTCTCAGCTGGAGGGACCCCAGAGCACAGAGCATGGAGCATGGCTCTTTCTCTGGCTGCCCCTTTGCCTGCTCTCTGTTCTTCAGACACCCCTGCTTGAGCCCTCTTTACACCGGCCCTGGTGGCTCTTGTTGCCTCTGGGGGAAGCGTAGCCTGACTGTTGTGTTCTGGCTCTGATTCCACCCCAAACTTGCTCTGTCTTTGACCTTGAACAATTCACGTCTCCTCTCTGCGCTTCGGTTTCCTGAGAAGGTAGAATTAGAGGGTGTCCAAGGTCCCTTTTAGCTTAGAAAAATCAAAGACATGAAGGTTCTTTTCATTCCTATATCTCTGCTTTTGAGAACAGAATCCCGCCTCTGGTATGTGCTTAGTAAATATTTGTTGAATGAATGCACCTTTCCAAATCACGAGCTGGCAGAAGGGGTAGTCTTTCTTTTCTCAAACCTCATTTCTAGAGGTTTATGTCATCGTCTTCTCATGGGAATTTTGATTGAGACACTCATTTCTGTACCTGAGAGCAAAGCCACCCAAGACCCAAGGTCTCTGCTTGGGCGCTTTGAACTTCGCCACGAATGTTCCCTTTAAATCCCATTCCTGGCCCCTGCCCATTTCTCCTTCTTGGTCTGGGGAGCATAGCAAAGGGGGACAACCTCAGTCACCTTTCTTTGACTCTTCCCACAGAAACAACAGAACCAGGAAACTGTGGATCAACTAGAAAAAGTAACGTGTTTTCTTTGCTCGTTATATGGCTGAGGGTTTGGGAGAGGACTCAGATGCATGGGCCTGTTCTCGTCTGGCCTGCGTCTAGCCTAGAAAAATAAAGGGCCCACTCTGCCTGTCTCCTGTCCATCCCCCACCTGTCCCCCACCTCAATATGGTGTCATTGGGGGGCCTGTCCTGGGCCATTGGTGGCATTCTGGGAGCATGTCCTTTGCTGTTTCATCTCTGCCTCCTCCCAGCAAGAGGTATTTCTTTTTCTTCCCACAGGAGAAGGAAGAATGTGAGCAAAAGCGTTTGAAGGAACAGGGGGCTCTACGAGAGCAGCTGCAGGTGAGTGGACCGTAGGGACTTCCCTCATGTCCCCTAGGAAACATTTCTTTTCCTCTTTTTCAGCATTTATTTGGCTTTTCTCCCAAAGGTTCACATCCAGACCATAGGGATTCTAGTGTCTGAGAAGACGGAGTTACAGACGGCCCTGTCCCATACCCACCAAGCAGCCAGGCAGAAAGCAGGTGGGAATCTAGATGCCCTGCCCTGCTCCGCCCTGGCCTGCAGGCAGGCCTTTGGTGGCATTCCTTCTCTGGGCTCCATTTCTGTCCTTTCAGGAGAGGTGGAGGATCTCGTCTGTCGCCTCAAGTCTTCCCGGCAGCGCATCTCCGAGCTGGAGCGGACGCTGTCTGCTCTCTCCACTCAGCAGAAACAGGCGGAGAGGGTGAGCCCAGCACCCAACCCGGCCCTGCCACTTGCGGGGCGGGCAGTGAGCCTCCAAGTCCCTTCTGTAGAATAGAGAGTCTTGCTGCCCAGAGAGCAGCCTGCGCCATTTCTGACTGCTTTAAGGTCATGTGATTGTGAGAAGCAGCCGGGGATGAGTTGGTTGCTGTGGGATTTGGGATGTGTTGTCTCCAGCGAGGCCGGGGTGCAGGATTCAGAGCCCGGTGCCAGCCCTGCCCTGACTGGCTGTGTGTGGGCCTGGACCAGGGTGCTAATTTGGGCTGCTCTGGTACAGAACAGCATTTTCAGTATGTTACTCTCTGTGTAGAAAGGGGAGGAGTGTGTGTGTGTGTGAAAGAGTTTACAAAAACCCAGGGGAGAGGAACAGGGTGGCTGGGAGACGTGTCACTTCCGTGCCTGCTGAATTTGGGGCAATGTGAATGTATCATCCATTCAGAAAATGAACACAAAGTTGTAATACAAATTTAATTTCCCCTCTCATGCCCACACCCTAGGAAGAAAATGTGAAAAGAATCAGACAGATCAGAATGTCTAATTATAGCTCTAAGTGATTGTAGGCAAGCAAGTTAACCTCTGTTGCTTTGTGTCATTCACCTATAAAATGGGGATAATGATAGTGATTGCCTCCAATTGCGATTGTGAGGATTTAAAGGGTTGGCACAGT
Source organism: Macroglossus sobrinus (assembly GCA_004027375.1). Classification (NCBI taxonomy): domain Eukaryota; kingdom Metazoa; phylum Chordata; class Mammalia; order Chiroptera; family Pteropodidae; genus Macroglossus; species Macroglossus sobrinus. The sequence goes on from PVKZ01002382.1 coordinate 225,125, forward strand.
GCCTGGTAAAGGGCTCAATAAAGGTTCAAGAGTGACGATGATAACAGTAATAATGATAGCAATGTTATCAGCTGTCTCTGGGCTTCTGTCAGCCAGCTGTGAATTCGATCTCGGCCTGCCTCTTCCACCCTTCCTGAGTCCTTATTAAAAGCAGATGAGAACGTGGGCTTGGAAGTGTTTTGAAAAAATATACAGTGACTCTGGGTGACCAGGTGTGGCCATGGCATTACTGCTGTTGCTGTTAGTGTGAGTGGCGGTGTCTGCCAGCCCAGCCCTGACTTGGCCTTTTTGTTTTTTTCAGTACACCAAGGAATTAACCAAAGATCGAGATACCCTCAGGGTGGAGTTTTACAGGAGCAAGTAGGATGGGGGTTGGGGAGGCCAGGGGGGTCCTCGGGCTGGGGGATGTGCTGGGAAGTGGGAGGGATCCCAGCTGTGGACATGCACTAGTCTCAGCTGTGCCACCGACTCATGCTTGGCCTCATGTGATTCTTGTCCTCTCTCTGAGCTGTCATTTGTGACTCTTGATCCTGGGATCCCTTCCAGTGACACTATTCTGTAGTTCTTTGCGAGTGGAATGGGGTGATCACCACAGTGATCCTTTCTGGTCTTTGTTCATGCCTTTTCCCTCTGTCTCTGGCCGTAGCAAAGACAATGAAGACCTGAAGCAGCACAACTCAGAACTGGAGGAGAAGCTTCGGGTCTTGGCGACCGAGAATTCGGCTATGCAGATCAGGTTCGAGGAGTTGCAAAAAAAGCTGGAGATGTCCGAGCTGCTGCTGCAGCAGGTGAGGGGCTGGAGCCCCTGGGACTACAGGGCAGTTGGGGTCAGGTCTCTCGGGGTCATCGTGGGTGGCCCCCAGCCAGGAGCTAGGAAATTTGGATCTTTGTTCTGGTCTTGCCATAGAATCCTGTAGATTTTGATAAAAATATAACGTGAGGCCCTCCCCAAACTGTGGAATCAGACCTCAGGGGTAAGGCTTTTAAATTCTGTTTTTGAAAGCATCCTAGTTGAAAACAATTGTTTTATAGATGACATTTATCAGGCTAGCCCATGAGTCTGTTGACTTCCTCCTGGGGGCCAAGCCACCAGGCCAAGCCACCAGGTAGCCAGCATGCCTGGGTCAGAGAGCCCCTCTCCAATTTTTCTTCTGAGAAATACTTTGCCTTCATGTAACGTCCGTCCACTGATCTCTCTTCCCTCCAGAACAGCATAGGAAAAATCTCATCTCTTTCCTAAGACAGACCTTGAGATCCTTTGAAAGGGGGTGTGTGTGAGCTCCCTGTCCTTCCTAAGATCTTTTCTGAGCTAATCAGCCCAGCTCCTTCAACTCTTTCTCATGCTGTCACCCTCCTGATTGCTCTCTCCTGGGTATGACTGTCAGGGCTCGTCTATGGTCAGGATCCTAGAGTGAAACATGAGTCTCCAATTTGGCCTGAACAGCAAACAGATCTTAATACCTCCTCTCCTCGCCTCCCATCCATCTGTCCACTAGGGGGCAGTCTTTGTGCCTGTTCCTGTGATAGGCAGTCTAATGAATGGTCTACTAGAGATACAAGAAGTTAGCGCTTAAGGGTGCTCCGAAATTCAGGTGGCTGCTCATGCTTTTGACCCAACCACTCCATTTTGAGGACCAGCACATGTGTCGCCTTACTCATTATAACCATCTAAAAGGCCATTGGTAAAGGTGTACTGAAAGCGTGCTGTGTTTCAAAAATATATCTTATTCGCAGCAAAGCAAAAATAAATTGTAGAAGCATATATGATAGGCCCCCAAGACAACACTACTGGTAATGTGCATTAATTAAACTTGTTTGCACATGCATAGAAAGGGTACACGTGAGATTGGTGGGATTGGGGGGCTAGAGGAAAGGTTGGGAGGACTTAGAACACTTATTGTTTGAATAGTTTACAGTGAGTATTTAGTACATATGAACCCTATGGTCGTGGCACTAATAACACAAGGATGGAGATCTTTATCGCCCCTGCGTTGTACATTGACCCTGCTCAGACTCTCTTGGGAGGCATTGCGTGGGTTGCCAGATCTAACCTCATTTTTCACCATCCAGTTTTCCAGTTCGTCTGAAACCCCTGATAGCAAGCAGCAGTTAGAGCAGGCCCTGGAGGAGCGGGCAAAGCTGGAGGCACACATGGAGCAGGTGAGGCTTTGCAGAGGGAGGGGCGTGGAAGGAGGATGACCCCTGGTGACCAGGAGCAGGTGAGGCCCAGTGACAGCCCCTGCTAACTTCCGTGTCCATTCTGGCAGTTGAAGGATTTGCTGCAGCAACTGCAGGTGGAGAGAGACCAGTATGCAGAGAATCTGAAAGAAGAGAATGCCATTTGGCAACAGAGGATGGAGCAGATGTCAGAGAAGGTGAGATGTGACCTTCGGCCCCCCCACCTTAGATAGGTCACTTGACTTTTCTGGGCATCTGGAAAATGGGAATCGTATCGTTTGCTGTGTGCAGCCAGAGGTGGGTGTGTGTGCTTTATAGGTGGGGGTAGAGAGGGAGATGGTCGTCTGGCTATTCATCCATCCATCGCCTCCTTCCATACACTCCTTCCCCTGTGCTTTTGGCAGATGTGCAAGTTGAGGGAGGAGAAGGAGCAGAGCGTGAGTCAGGTGCAGGAGCTGGAGACCAGCTTGGCTGAACTGAGGAACCAGATAGGTAAGCTGAGGTCAGGGTGTTCTGGGAGCAGGCCTTGTGTCGGGAGAGCTGGTGAGGGTGGCTAGAAAGCCCCCAAGGAGGTGGGTGGATGGAAGGTCATTGTGGCAGCAGAAAGAGGTCTGTTTCAGGAGCTGGCAAGTCTTGCGATCTTTCTGAGCCTCGGTGTCTCCATCTGCAAAAGGATGGCATGCTCACTGCCAACCGAGTTGTCTCGAGCATAAAAATTTAAACAACTCTATTTGAAAGTGTCTTGAAAGATTGAACATCATATGCGTGTGAGGAGCTATCAGTCAGGAAGCCAAGCTTTTGGGTGAGGAGGCCAAGTTAGGAGCCAGGGACCAAGACGAGGGTGTTTGGAGGCTGCAGCGGTTCATACCGTATGCTTCCTTCCTCAGCCGTCCCCCCACCCCAGGAGCCCCCAGCAGGGCCTTCGGAAGCGGAACAGCGGCTGGAAGCCGAGGCCAAGCAGCTACAGAAGGAGCTGGAGAGCCTGGTGCAGCAGCTGCAGGCCCAGGTGCAAGACAACGAGGGTCTGAGCCGTCTGAATCGGGAGCAGGAGCAGCGGCTGCTGGAGCTGGAGCAGGCTGCCGAGCGCTGGGGCGAGCAGGCGGAGGAGCGCAAGCGGGTGCTGGAGAGCATGCAGAGCGACCGCACGACCATCAGCCGCGCACTCTCCCAGAACCGGGAGCTCAAGGAGCAGCTGGCCGAGCTGCAGAACGGCTTTGTCAGGCTGGTGCGCCATCCCGCCCGCCCTGCCCTCCCCGTCAGGGCTGTAGGTGCAGTGCGAGACACTTGACCCCTCTGGGTCTTCGTTTTTCCACCTTTAACATGCGATGCTATGGGCCTTACGTGAAACGGTGCCTATGAAAGCACCCTGTGATCCCCGAGAGCCCTCCCCTGATGTGTGCGGGGGGAGCCCTGCATCCTTCCCTGAGCCAGGGGAGGTGGACACCGTGTGCTGGGGTCTCCAGCCCTGTTGAGTGGCCGCTGATTGTTTCTCTCTGTCCAGACCAACGAGAACATGGAGATTACCAGCGCGCTTCAGTCGGAGCAGCATGTCAAGAAGGAGCTGGCCAAGAAGCTGGGCCAGCTGCAGGAGAAGCTGGGGGAGCTGAAGGAGACGGTAACCCTGCCCCAGGGCTGGGGAGGGCTGGGAGCCGGGCGCCAGCTTCTGGGGATGGAGGCGCTTGGGCAGGGATGAGGCAGGCACTAGGGCCAGAATGAAGCAGCTCCAGCTAGAGAGACAGCCGACTCCATGGTTCTTCAGAGCCTGTGACCACTGTGACCTGCCCGTTGACCTTCAGAGGTCATCATCCCCGATGGAGGCATGAGCCAAGTTACAGGAGCAGAGTGCCCGGTGCACGATGGGCGGCCCCTGGCAGTCAGCCCTGGATTCTAACCTTAGCCCCACTGGCCACTATTCACAAGGCATCTCTAAATCTCAGTTTCTTTAACTTAAAAGAGAAATTAGCATTTTCCTCATAGAGGTCGTGAAGATTAAATAAGAATCATACATGTAAAGTATCAGGTATTTAGTGTGCACTTAACATACAGATGTTGGCCACTTTTCCACCAGTCTGTGGCCTGAAGTTAGAAAGCACGTTGTCAAGAGGCGTGAGGCTGGGTGAAGGTGCCATGAGGCCATGGGCAGGGGAAGCAGTCACTGAGTTCCTGGGGTGAGGAAGCCGGGGGTCTGGACAGGCGGCGGAGTCCTCAGTGCCTGCCTCGGGCACAGGGTACTATGCCCGCCCTCTGCAAGCTATGGGCCCAGAATCGGGAGGCAAGCCACCACTCGCCCCTCACTCCCTGGGTCTTCCCACAGGTGGAGCTGAAGAGCCAAGAGGCCCAGAGTCTGCAGGAGCAGCGGGACCAGTACCTGAGCCACCTGCAGCAGTACGTGGTCACTTACCAGCAGCACGTGGCCGCCTACCAGCAGCTGGCCTCCGAGAAAGAGGCGCTGCACAAACAGATCCTGCTACAGACCCAGCTCATGGACCGGCTACAGCATGAGGACGTTCAGGTCAAGATGGAGGCCGACATGGCCCGCCAAGAGTTGCAGGAGACCCAGGTGAGGGATGTGAGTGTCGGGCTCCTGAGCAGCAAGGTCCGCAACATGTGTCCCTCCTCACTCTTTTTCCTGGCCCCTTAGGAGCGCTTGGAAGCTGCCAACCAGCAGAATCACAATCTGCAGGCCCAGCTGAGCTTCATGGCTCTGCCTGGAGAAGGTAATTGGGACTCTCCAGAGAGGGAAGATGGAGCCCGAGGATGAGGGAGACTTAACAGTATAGAACTGAGTTAGAAAGGACCTTTAGGAGACGGTGAATCCTTTCCCCTTGGGTACGGGCTGGCCCAGGGTCGCACAGTGAGTGGGGGAAGAGCTGGGCCCCAAGCTTTCTTCCCGGGCCACTCCACCTCCCGTGTGCGGTTGTCTGAGGACTCTCCGCCTGTCCCCAACAGGAGACGGACTGGATAGTGAGGAGGAGGACAAGGAGGCTCCCCGGCCAAAGCTGAGCATGCCGGAGGACCTAGAGAGCCCAGAGGCCATGGTGAGCTGACCTCCCCGCCCCTTCCTTGTCCCACTTTCCTGCCTCCCTCTGAGGTTCCTCCCGGCCACCCTTCTTACCCTTGGGTTCCACCCTGTCACTTCTCTTGGTCCCCAACCTCCCCTGGGAGCCCATGGTCAGACACCATGTCATCCTTGAACCACAGGTGTGCCCACAGAGGCCCTGCGAGAAGGGGGGTGTCTTCTCTGCCTCAACCCCTTCCCGCTCGTCCTGAGCATGTCCCCACAAAAGCGCACATGCACATGCTCCTCTCGCTCTCAGGTGGCCTTTTTTAACTCGGCCTTAGCCAGTGCTGACGAAGAGCAGGCACGGCTGCGTGGGCAGCTCAAGGAGCAGAAGCTGCACTGCCGGCGCCTGGCTCAGCTGGCAGCCCCTTCCCAGCACCAGCTGGAGGGGGAGGCCCCAGCCCCCCACACCGGGGGGAGCACTGTGCCTACAGAGACGCACCAGGCCCTCCAGGTGGCCATGGACAAGCTGCAGGTGAGGGAGTCTCCCCCAGCAGGGGGCCAGGCAGGGCTGGGTTGGGCGAGACGTGGGGGGAGGGGGGAGGGGGAGGCTGCTGAGCCCTGACCCCGCCTCTTGGCTGCAGGGCCGCTTCACAGAGCTCATGCAGGAGAAAGTGGACTTGAAGGAGCGCGTAGAGGAGCTGGAGCACCGCTGCATCCAGCTGTCTGGAGAGACGGACACTATTGGTGCGCGAGGCGGCCAGGGCTGGGACGGAGGGTGCCCCGGTGGGTGGGGAGCCCCAGCAGCTGAGCCCTGTCCGCCTGCCCGCCCCACCCCTCCCGCAGGAGAGTACATTGCCCTTTACCAGAGCCAGAGGGCTGTGCTGAAGGAGCGGCACCGGGAGAAGGAGGAGTACATTAGCCGGCTGGCTCAGGACAAGGAGGAAATGAAGGTAGAGAGAGACCCTGACCAGCTCTGCAGGCGGGGAAGCGGGCAGGGGTCGGGTGCTGAGCGCCTCTCCCTCCAGGTGAAGCTCCTGGAGCTGCAGGAGCTGGTGTTACGCCTGGTGGGCGAGCGGAATGAATGGTATAGCAAGTTCCTGGCGGCTGCCCAGAACCCTGCTGGTGAGCCCAGTGCAGCGACCCCGGCCCCCCAGGAGAATGGTGCTGCTGACAGCCAGGGTGGTGAGTAGACCCCCAGGGCGGGCGGGCGGGCGGGCAGGCGGGCAGAGGAGGGCGTGCCCATCACTCAGAGCTCTGCCTCCCTCTCTCCAAAGATCTCCACGAGGTGAGCCTTGCTGACAATGTTGAGCCTACTCAGGGAGAGGCCCTGCCGGGCCTGGCTACGCCCCCTGAGAACCCCACCGCACAGCAGATTATGCAGCTGCTGCGAGAGATCCAGAACCCCCAGGAGCGCCCAGGCTTGGGCAGCAACCCCTGCATCCCCTTCTTCTACCGGGCTGATGACAACGACGAGGTGAAGATCATGGTTATCTAACTGCCTGACA